>JAOVYW010007836.1:0-10561 GCA_025775045.1 Hiodon tergisus
CATTCTGGAACACTCTATTTGGTTTTGTACCCACTCACACACATACATTTTGGCAAGATTTTTGTAGGTTCATAATAGATCATATATATGCTGACTTTTCTTCACATTTTTAAAATATACTGCAATAACAACTATAAAAATATTTACTTACTTAACATAATTTTATTATTATCAAAATTCTGTATTCACAAAGAAACATTTTTTAATCAAAAATAAATTGCCAGCAAAGGCTTCCCCAGGTTGTACAAACCCAACAGCAAATGCACCTGGTTAATCATGGTGAGATCTTGGTGTCAGAAGTGCGCACCACAGTTCACTGGGGACCAATAGCTTGACAAGCTGTATATTCCTATGTAGTATCACTTTCAAACTAAATCTGCACACTTCACTGAGAATCCAATTAAATCTACTTAATAAGCAAATAGTATATTAAACAGTGTATAATATAGAACGCACGACTCATTCTTGGATCAAAGGTAAAAGACAGAGCCAAACGCTACTTTCTTGACTGTATCTTTTTTTCCAAAGATGAAGCATGTCTCTATGTGAAAGACTTGATCCTTTGGACCACCGCTTGTTTGTCTTTCTCTCATCCAGGTCTCTGAGGACCAGATGGTGATGCTCACCTTCCGCATATTCGACTTGGAGGCTGACCTGCTCTGCTGCTGCGACTTCCTGGATGTGTACAAAGGGCATTCACACACAGTGCAGAAGCTGGGGTGGTTCTGTGGGACCTTCCGACCCAGCACGCTCAAGTCCACCAGCAACAGATGGTGATGGCGAAGATGGTGTCCAACGCTGGCCAAGGGGGGCCCGGCTTTTTAGTCTCCTTCAACGGGATCAAGCCGCACGACAACGGTGAGCCGCCTCTCTAAGTTCTTCCGAAGGCCTTAAAGGGCAGCCCTGTATTTTTCTACTGGTGAAGGAAACTTAAATAATGTGCTCCAAAATTTAGAAAAACACTAATAACTTTAAATGCTAATTTACACTTCAAATACCAGATTCATATATCATTCGACTGCCTTACCCCTTTTTAATATTTGTTTCCCAATTTATTTCCCTCTCTCCCTCCTTTCTCACCTGCCCCCCACCCCCTATCTCTCTCTCTCTCTCACTTTTTTGCATTGGATGTGTCTTCTTCTCAGAGCTTCAGTTCTGTGGAGGAAAGCTGAATAAGTCACAGGGCTCCGTTAAGACCCCCAAATGGCCCGAGAAAGATTACCAATCAGGAATAAGCTGCTCCTGGTACATTTCAGTGGAGCCCAAAATGGTCAGAACCCCTCGACCTCAAGGCACTTGTGGCTAATTCATCTGCAATATTGTTCTTAGCATACACACAGAACACACCAGTACTGTCGCCATGACACTCAAAAAAGATGCTACTGCCGCAGTATTGCAGAATTTCTTTTTGTTGAGATTGTTTGGTGTCAATGGCACTCAATGTGAGATTTCATGTGCTGAGCACTTAATTGGGATTTAACCTATTGTTAACTTTTTGAATTCGTTTTTGATTGGCCGATTGAAAATTAAATTTCAGGCCAGTGTATGAACAATGAACAATATGAACAATGAAGTTGTGGGTGTCGCATCATCACCTCTCCCACAGGTCATTGACGTGAGCTTTGACAAATTTGACCTGGTGCCTGATTGCTATTGCCGTTTCGATTATATGGCCCTTTTATATGAGGACAACTCATGGCTCATTGGGAAGTACTGTGGGGACGGCGTGCCTAAGTGAGTCTCCACAACTGCCCCAAATTGGCGAAACAACTTTCTAATCTCTGTCTCTTCAATTATCTTATTTCATCCATAAAAGTTTTTCATTTAAAAAATCCACTACTACATCCTGTAATATGAATTTCCCCAGGACCACAGGAAGTTTCAATATAGATGTTGTACTATAGGTGTTGTACCAAAGGTGTTTTGCCAAAGGTATTGTCATGTAGGTGTTTTACTATAGGAAAAAATGATTAATGAACAACTCAGAGCTTTACCTAGTTTTCATGGAAATGTTTTTCCATTGGTAGATTGTTGATGCCTTGCCTCAAGTTTCAGCAGCAAGTGCACATGTGAGACAAGATTCCAGATGCCAGATCCTTGTTTTTAGTGAAGAACTGTTCTTAGTTCTCAGCCAGCAGAACATATAATATCTTTCTTAGTTGTTACTGTAAGATTGCACATACTTCTGTAGTCTACTGCTTTTGCCTCCAGTAGGTTATAAAGATAAAAAGAGATTTTGTTGGATGACATTGTGGGTGTGTCCGTCTAACCCAATTGGTTGCTTTCTCTGCTACTCTTACCTTAGTTGCTTATCTCTTCACCCTGTTTCTCCTTGTCCCCGTCCACTCCCTCTGCTGGTCCTCTCACAGAACTATAGTGGTCAGTGGGAATGAGCTGTCTTTCTTTTTTCTGCTCCAGAAGGATATGTCCTTTCTTGCGACATTAGTTTTTGCAGCTTTTTTGCAGTACTGGGCAAGGGTCCCCGTGTGGGGAACAACACCAAGCCGATTCGCTCTACAGACCCCAAACACACAGACATGCCCAAACCTGATGTTCGCCCCGACCCAAAACCCCAAGAGTCCACTTCCACGCCCGAGGCCCATCCTGGACCAGTGCCCAGACCCAAACCAGTCAAACCTGTCAAGACAGTGTGGCCTCATGTGAGCAAGCCTGGTCAGAACAGAACCAGAACACTGGAGCAGCCTGGGGCCAACAGAAAGAGTGTGTGTTGGCTGACCACGGATGTGAGCCAGCTGATTTCATGCTACTGGGAGAAAACTGATTAGGTGATGCTGTGAGCGAGCAGATTTGATTTTCTTGGAGAGAATTTAATGCAACTCTGAGAAACTTCACTGGGCATTCCAGTTTGCAAGATCCTACAGTGTTTCTTCGAGCAAAACTGATTATAGGTTGAGAAAACTGTTTGGGTATTGTGATGAGCAGGCTGGATATTGTGTTAAGAGAGCTGTTAGGATGTTATTCTCAGTGACCTGATTGTGGTGAATAAGCTGATTAAGTGCTTCTGAGAGCAAATTGTAAAAAACAGACAATATTAAATAATTGACATAACCTGAACAGAGGAACCTGTAACAAGATAACAATAATGGTTCAAGAATAAAATATAAAGCAAACAAAAAAATTAGAATAATTCCAAAATAAACTACTTTAATACAGACGTTCTTATTTCTTCCTCTTCCAGCGCTGAATGTACAGTGGAAAGATCATCACTGACAGCTGAATCAGTGCTCCAGCTCTGAAATACTTCAACAGTGCTCCTGGGAAAGTTTCAGATAGGATAAGTAATGTCACATGCTGCAGCAAGCAAATTGTGCACATACAACAACAATTCCTGATCTATAACTAGCTAATTAAGGCATAATGATATTGGATTATTAGCACAGATCCTAAAATGGTAATGTAATTAGACCCAGTTTTTGGAACAGTAGCTTATTTTCATTACAGAAATATATACAGCAACAAGTTACATTAATACAAAAGAAAATACATTGAATCTATAACTAGCTAATTAAGCCAGATTGATAGTAAAATATTTTATCAGCATCAAGCTTAGTATAACGTTACAAAAAACAAAAGAAGTAGGCTTGCTTGTTTCTCAAACCATCTATAAATTGCTAGCTATCTACCAATTAAAATCGAAATTTCTCTAGCAAGCTTGCTGTTATATATGCAAATAGGTGGATTAAGATGTCAAAGCTATTTAGGGATGTTTAATCAAACATCTTTCCTAAGATACCAAGAGTATGTTGTTAACTAACTAGCTAGCTGACGTTAGCACACACACACACACACACAAAAAAAACCCATTTCAAGCGCTCTTGGGGGCCTGCTGGTGGCCACGGGGGCTCTTAGCAGGCGCTTAGTTATCTTATGCGTCGGGCCGGCTCTGCTTGTATGTCAATTGTGTCCTAGTTGTGCCCCTGAACACCATTGTGCAGACAGAGGTGTAAGAGAGGAGGAACCATCCAGACCAGCTTCTGCACCAGCGAATTTTGTGAGTTTTGAGTGTCAGTCCAGACAATTCTTTCAACACACAAAAGCTACATGTATAATGAGGACTGCATTCAAAATAGACTAGAGTATTAACCAGAAATTAATAGACTAGATAGAGCGCACCTGTTCTTTCATTGCCACTCCATGTAAATAACATTGGCTGTAATGGTACCAGAGCATCTGTCAATCGGTCCTGCAGTAATCACGGGCACGGTGGCTGCCATGACTCCTGGCCCCCAGGGAAGTGTGTCCATCAGTGTCTCCCTCATCAAGGCCTAGGCACCCAGGCAGCCAGGCCATATCTGTCAAACTGGTGTCCACCTGCAAGAAATGTCCCGTGATGAGCAGAGGTACAAAGCTGCATGCAGTGATGCAAACACACACATAGATATTTCTCCTCTCCGATTGTTTTAGTCCCTATTCATTTAATTCCTTAGTTTCTCTCAAAATGCCAAATGAGCAACCATGGTGTGTTTTTAATCGATTGTCTGGCTTTATTTATTGACTAATTGATCTTCTTTGTCCCTCACAACTACATCCTGATGGGTCAGGTAGAGGAGGAGGGGCGTGGCATTCTCATTCCAAGCAGCTTCACTCTCTTGTATAGGACTCCACATCAGAAACTTACGAACAATCTCACCCACCGACCATGCTGACCTCACATTCTAGTCCACCAATCACTGGCCAAGATATTCAGCCACACCTCTTTCAAATATGACTATAACCACTGATGATGAATGCCGATTAGTTCATAAAATAAATAAACATGAAGAAATAAAGAACTACAAATTAGAATAATTTTTAGAATCATTACAACTGTTTATTAACCAAACCGAAAAACAGCTTATATCCACATATGGTACTGAGACTATTTTGTATGATTTTTTACACACAGAGATGTCACTAACTATATTTGTTTGTAATTTATGATGATGTCTTAAATAAAATTTATACAACTGAGTGATTATAAATATGCGTTCGCTATCTTAAACATTATCAAAAACAGGGTTAATCAAATGCTCCTGTAGCGCTTTAGAATATTCCGTGGTGTTGTAGTTCTTTCTTTCGCTAGTCCAAATATAATTCGCTGTATTCCGACTACAAATGAGACCAACTTGCAATTTATATTGCAGTCACAGACATAAAAAAGATTTTATTCTTCAGAATGGCGAAATGCATGTTTAGCGATATTTGACTTGGAAAAAAATGAATTTAGGGCGAGGTTAAAGCCAGTTGCTAACAACGTATTTGAAGCCTACTGCAAGAAAGCAATTAAACTGGAAACGTTGGGTGTACGGGCGCTGGAGTCTCATGCAAAAAGTGAGAAAAATCGAACTGCTGTGAAGGGTCTCCAGAGAACGACAGCCATCAGCCAGTTCTGCCAAGTATCTGGTGGCTCCAGCCCCGGCCCCAGCACTACCTTCACAGTGCCTAGGCGAGACCCACACAGCAGCTCCGCAACCTCCGCAAGCGACCTCCGTGTCAGAGATCAGAGAGCGGACACTTAGATTGGAGGTGCTCCGGGTCCTCCGCACGGTGAAGAAACACTAGTCCTACAATGCGAATGAGAAAATCGTGGAATTGTTTTAGACGATGCTAAATCGTTCAGGTGCGGAAAAGATAAAACTGCCAACATTACGCGCTTTGGACCAGGGGATTTTATCAAGAGAGACCTAATTTCCAAAGTGACGGGACAGTTCGTGTTGATGTTCGACAAAAGTTTGAATCGCATCACCAAAACGAAACATCTGTACCTGCACGTACGTTTTTGGGAGGGCCGCGGGCAGGTACAGTCAAGATACCTGGGATCCCAGTTCATGGGTCATGCAACATCCGAGGACTTATTGAAAAATGTGAAAGTAAGTAAACGTTTTATTTTAGCAAACATTTTTTACTCTCTCGTTTTTTTTTCATTAGCAAAAGGGTGATTAGAGGGATATTTTCTGTTGTATTAAGTGGATTGTTACCCATTTTTCGTATTTTCAAATTGTTTATATTCCCTGTTGAACAGTGTGCTGTCTACCTCCCTTAGAAGTAATTGTTCTAGGTGGCTATTTTGTAAGAAATAATTCAATTGTATTCAATTAAACTTAATTTGTATTACACCAATAACAGTAGGAAGGAGGAAACCCTAAGAATATCCATCCATATCTGCCAAGGGCCAGATAGTTGAGTATTAGGACAATTGTGTTGTACATATTATAGGCCTGTATGTACATGGTTTCATGGGGCATAGTAAAAATGTTTGGACATGGAATATATACACAATTAATAGAAAAAGGAGCAGCATTCACAGTATAATGCATCCCTACTCATTTCTTGGTTAATTTTAAACAACACCAGAAATAACAGAATATGTCTGAAGGAATAGGAACTGAAGTGTTGTTTTGTTTTTTTTCCCCTCAGGAGTGTGACCTAAGGTCACTGGTGTCCATTTTAATGGATGGGCCCAATGTGAATTTCAAATGTTTTGAACTCTTCCATCAAGAACACGCAGAAAGGTATGGAGGTTCTCAACTTGTTGCTGTGGGGAGCTGTGGACTCCACACGTTACACAATGCTGTCAAAAGTGTCTTTTACATGTGGCAAGTGTAGAAACTGCTGAGAGCCATGCACACATTATTCCACAATGTGCCAGCAAAGAGAGAAGACTACACTGTGGTGACCAAGTCCACCGTCTTCCCTATCTTTATGTGGTCATCGGTGGCTTGAAAACCAGCCTGTGCTAGAGAGGGCTCTTGAAGCAGTTGCTGAAAGTCACATGACACATGACATTATTGTCACATGACACTTGATACAAATTAAAGGAATCTCAATTTATTTCACAATTGCTTTCCAACTGGATTTTTAAAAAACATCCAAAATAAAAATATTTTATCAGTCACCCTGATCCAGGTATCAGCAGTGACAGGACCACATCCCATTGGTAATTCATAACTCAGACAAGAGACCCAAATAACAGTAACTGAAGCCAACAGACCAACACTCCTTCACAGGCGGAGGTGCTCCTTCAATGTGTTCTTCTTAGTAATTGTTTTCTTGGATAGAACAGTGTACCAATGTTGTGAATTGCGTCTAGTGTTAGACAGTAACTGTCTGACATGAATGTAAAATTTGGCAGGGATAATCTTTAATTTTTCTTTAATTTTTAATGTTCATACTCATCTGGAGGTAGTTCACTCATATTAGTAAGCTCTATAGGAACCCCCTATTAGTTTAGCCCTATAGACTAAATAAAATGCCAGTGACAAATATTATGATACTAAAGTACTCAAGACTCCTTTCCACCGTTGCATATTTGTTTATGTATTAATGACTGAGTAATCAACTAATTAGGATAGAAGACATGGCACCAGCTCTTTGTCACTGTAACTTTATTTCCTCAAAAATATTTTTTGACATTTGACAATCATTTTTAAAAATCACATGGGTCTAACCACTCCTGGTGGCTATTTCAGTACTTCATCTCTAAGCCTGCAGCCTCTCCTCCTACGTTTCCTCTGTAATGGTCCCTGACCCTGGGAAAAGCGGGGCCTCCTCAACATCATGGCAACAGAGCAGGTAAAGGTAGTGTTTGGAGGAGCAGAGTGAGTGAGCACTTTGCGGAACCTGGTGGAGCAGGAGAAAAAGGCAGGTGGCAGAGGTGAGAAGGAGGTGGTTGTGGGGCAGTCAAAGGTGATAAAGAATGGTGGAAAACAAAGATAAATGACCCAAACTTTTATGTTCAGCTTGACGAAGACTGCACTTCCCTGCGGCACACCGGGCAGACGTCCCCCCCTTCCACATCCGCAGCCTTGCACCTCCCGGATTCCTGTCTCCCCCTCTAGCAGGGCCAGCGAGTGGTTCAGTCCACACCACACGTCCACTGGAGTCTGAGACTGCACCACCTGCAGGATTGGAAAGGGCCATAGGCATGCTGGGGAGTGCTTCAAAATTCAATACAGTCTGTGTGCTCTGTGTTGCCCAAAGTATGTAGGGATTTGACTAATAACCTGTCAGTAACCAGTTTAAATCCCAAGAAGACCGTTGGTTTGATGCATAGAAAATTAATTTTCCTGAAATTCAGTAAATATCCTTGAATGCGATATGGCAGAAGTGTAATATTGTAAGATGTTTAATGATGTCTACCGTATAAGGTTGTGTGTAACCCTTTATTTGGCGTATAACCCAGTATGTCGTGCTTGAAGGAACCTGATGGGCGTGTGTGCATAGCCCAATGTACAGTGTTTGCATAGGAGAGTTTCAGCTGGTGTGCTATATGTATATGGTCTGTACGTGGGTGAGTTGATCTCTGTCAATCTTGTCACCAGTCCCGAGCTGTCCGTAATGGTTGCGGCCCTGCATAAAAACACGCCCACAGTCATCCAACAGGCAGAGGTGACTGGGACCCATGTAGCACTTCACCACCTGGGAGCGAGAGATGAGCGAGAGAAGGAGAAGGGATAGACGGGCTCAGCTTCAAGATAAAACCAGAGTCCTGTCTGTAGATGTATTCACTCTCCTGGAGAAACCTGAGCAAAGTTTTTGTATATAGTATAAGGTCATGTTTAGGGTATTTTCTGCATTAGCGCAGCAATAAAAACCTAGCTACAGTTCTGAGGCTGAGATGATCTGAATTGGGTGGTGCGGGGTTACCTTGTCGGGCAGGAGGAGGGGCAGTGGTTCCTGGATTTTATAAGGGTTAAACTCCGCCTGGCTCCCATACAGCAGTCTGTAGCCCGCTTGAGTGTGCACCTCCCTATACACGGAGCCTTCATCTGAGTGAGAGCGAGGGAGAGAGAAGGAATGTGAGGGAGCTAGAGATGAGAGAGAGACCCTGCTCAGACACACAACCTTCAGTCTCCATAACCCCACAGTACAAGAGCTGTCCTCTAACTTCTGGGTTGTTGTATCTACCTCCAATCTTGTTGCATTTGTTGTAGATTATCTGGGGTAATTTTTACTCGCAGTGAAACAAAACTCATATTAAGATTAAGGCAACGTAACTGAGTGTGGAGTTTTATCCCGGAGAGTTGTATATACCTGCTTATTCTAAGAATGACGTATTTGCTTTTCCAAGAAAGCTGTATCTGCCTATTCCTAAAAAAAACTATATATACCTGGATTTGGAACTATACCTGTTCTACACGTTCTGTGTCTGCACGCCAGCCAAGTTTGGCCGTTGTCAGAGTAATTTACTATCATAAACAACTCTTCTAATAAAAAACATTTCTAATTCAATTTCAGTTTGGAATGTCATGCTTTTTATTAAACTGCAGTGAAGGCACACATCTAGAATGCAGGATGAAGTATACCTATAGATTTGTAGATTATATAAAAGATTAGCACAACTTTATCCTCCCAACAGGAAGCAGGTTAATTACCTTCTTCAGTTGATACTGGAGTTAAAAACATGACATTTTAAATCTCCCAGTGGCTTATTTCTATTTTTGATGTCCCTTTATGTGTAAATACTGGGCTACCCAACATTCTCTACATCCCCATTACCTGTAAGGTACAGGACTCCATTGGAGCTGGTGTGGATCTGCTTGATGGACAGGTCCGGCATTGAGCAGGTAATCGCTCTGAGTTCGATGTAGGCTGTGTAGGGCATGTACAGCTGACTCTCGTTTATTGTAAGGGTGTACACTTCGCCCAAGTCTGAGATAGATAGTGAGAGAGAAGAGTGATAAAATTGGAAGAAGGAAGGTGAGGGAGAGGGTGAGATGTAAGGAAACAGAACAGAGAGAGAAAAGAGTAAGTAAATAAAGTGAGATTGAAGGTTGGAGAAGAGGACCTGAATTCCAAAAGACATATGACATCACACTGATGTTGTCGCAACCTCAAACTGACCAGTCAGCAGCACCAGTGTCCTGTTGACTTCCGTCCCTGTCAGTTGGAACTGTGTGAAAGTCAGCATGGAGTGAAAAATCATGCGGGACACCCTGAGCCCGGTGTCTTGCCGGTACACCTCCACGCAGTCGCAACGGGCTGCTCCGGACGTGCCCTCCTCATCATCCTGGAAATGGCTCACCAGCACGTACACGTACTGACGAAACAAGAGGTTGTTCCGGGGGTCTGTGGCAAACTGGCGGGAGGAGGGGGGTCTGATCATTCAAACAGTTTGGCTCAACTGGTACTTTACTGGTACTATGGGTAACTTTGCATTACACATATTAGGGCTACACAAATTATTTGACCCAATTGCTACTCTTGATGTTGAAATAATATAAAATCTCACTAGGTAGGTTATGTTGCTGCTACAGGCATCCTCCAGACCTAGCAACTACATATTTTCCTGGGGGATGGTCTGACCTATGTCAGTGATGCATTAAGGCCAGCCCAGGGCCTACTCTGCATACAGACATTCAGATAGGCCAGCAAAAACAACTCTAGGCAACCTCAATGCCTGGCCCAAATGTGAATGTGGTCTTTGATCACGTACTGCCCCTCCCCCTTGAACCTCTCTCACGTCTTTGACGTTGCGACGCAGCACAGAGTGGTGGCTGGCATTCCTCCAGGACATCTGAGCCAGCTCCGAGGTCATTGGCGAGTTACGCAGCAGGAAGAG
>JAOVYW010007841.1:0-10556 GCA_025775045.1 Hiodon tergisus
AACCAAATACTTCTCATTAACTGTGTTTCCATCCAATGGTTTCCCGTTTAGCTCTAGCGCATAAACTTGACATTTCCAGCTTGGAAACACTTTTTGTCGAGAAAATAGACATTACCGGAAAAAAGATATCCAGCGCACCGTGAAGGTGCACCAAGGAATTCCGGTACACAATTTGCGCTACATTTGGCAGCCTGATATAACGCGGCATCAATTTCTCTTTAACATACACGCATCGATGGCCGGACATTTTACTAACTCCGAAAGTTTCCCCAACTACTCTCTAGTCTGTGCAGGTTGCCAGCTTAGACAGGTACAATGGCGAGCCGCTTTCGGGTCGGAACCGGTGGCCGGTGGCCGCAACATCAGGACCAGACCAAACGTCGGCTGTGACATCCTGAAATGTTGTAGCCAGAGACTTTCTGTGAAGTGTCTCTCGACCACATCCTCCCAGAACGCCGTACTGCGTGGTCTCTCCCAGACCCGTGGGCTTCGTCGCATAAGGGCAGGTACTTTCAGTCCTATTAAACGTGCAACTGCTGCATTTTGACGTCGTTTTCTGATATTTGCTAATATAGCAAATATTTGTGAAATTAAAATGACTGTAAGATGGCCCATATCAGTTAATTGTCTCAATACTCTCTCCATTTTAAAAGATTTGAAGGAAAAAAAATAGGGACATCTGGGACCCAAAAGGTGCACAATTTAAACACAAAGATAAACACAAAAATCAGCATGGAAACGCCTCAAGGGCAGATTTATTTAGCGCTAAAACAAAACTTCAGCGACAATGTGTTTTTTTTTTTTTCCAAAGATGACGTCATTACGCACACCAGTTTATCGCCAAAAGGCCAGTTGAATGGAAACGAGCAAGAGACAGAAAATTTCGCTTACATTTTTTACGCATTTTTCACTTTGTCGATAACAGAATAGGGCAAAAAGTAGACTTATGATTCATTCTTAACCTTAATGACCCCTTCTTAATTCTCAATTTAACAAGCAACAAATGACTTAATATTAGATGATTACTTGATGACTTTTAATCTGCCGTCAAAGCTGTCATTACAGACATCTCAGAACTTACTCCTGCTGAAGGATGGCTGGCTGGGCTGGAAGGTGGTAAAGAATCATCAGCAGGCTGGTCAGCAGGCAGCCCAGGACCAGCCCCGAGCTCACGGACCAGCATGGCCTCTTCTGCCTGGGGAACTCTGGAGCTCTGTACTGGCTGAAGAAGAGGAGATGCGTCCACCTAGAACAGTGTTTCATCATCCCTGAAATGTCCTGGAAGTATTTCTCTGGCCGGGGGCTGCTGTTCCTCAGGCCTGCCCTGCGCTGGAGTCTTGCCGCACACAGAGGCAACACTTCTAATCTCTGAACCACTTGAGTCCGTCAGCTGGATTTCTTGGCCATTTTGCTGATTTGCGTGCCCTGCAGTTTCCACTTGTGCCCAATTATTTGGGACTGCGAGTCACAACGACAAACTGCCAGTCCCCCCCCCCTCCCCCGAGGCTGCGTCTGCGTCCCTCGCCACGATGTTTATGGAAACGGGATGTGCCAGGGGCCCTCGCTTGAAACCATCCTCCGTCAGACTCAAGTGTCAATTAGCCGTCAGTGACGTCAGGACCGACACATCAGGTGTCTCCAGGGTAGCCAGCGAGCGGCATTCTGGGTTCTCGTGCTCAATGTCCATCCAACCGCATCCCAGACACGTGACCCCCGGAGCAGTGTGGCTTCGCGGGGTTGCCTGCGTGCTGTTAAATCCTGGAGGAATGGTGTGTTTAAAAAAGCACCCTTTCTGCTGCAGAGAGGAGCGTTAACTGAGGACAGGAAATAAGCAGCCGCGGTAGCTGTCAGTGACTTTCACTCCAGTTTGCATTTCTCACAGAACCTGTTCTGCCGGGTGAATTGATGCACGTGTTTCCTGCAGCTCCCAGGGTGACTGCAGTTACCTAGAGGTAGATTTTGAGTCGGGCATTGGAGGAAGCAGGACGTGTCTCCTGCTCAGCTCACTGTCCACAGCTGTTGGTGCCTTTGCAAGTGAGCTGAAACAAAATAGAAGTGATAAAAGTGACGTCATGCCACTTCTCCCCTCCCATAGGCCCCCCCCCCCCCCCATATTCTCGTTTCTTCTCCAGCTGTTTTGTAAGTCTTTTGAACATGTATGTTCTTTGTGCCCTTGTTCTTGATAAATAAAACATTAAACCAAAAAGTTACAACAACTAAAGAATGATCTTTTCCACCACAGGTCATTATTTCTCATATACTTCATAAGTGGTTATGAATGTCCACCTCTGTCCCGCCGTAGTATGCATGGGAGCACTTTGTACGAAATTTATCTTCACTGTATAGTGTTACCGTACAGTGTTACAGAGGCCAGGATTGCCCGTGTTCTGAGGAGATGAAGGTCTAGAAGCTAAGTTAGAAGAGAAGCTAATTTCATTTCTGAGGGTTTGCCTGCCATGTGTCACACCGAATAAATGTCAAAAGCCATTTCACCGCATGGTTTTATTTTATTTGCAGTTTTGAAGGTTATAAGGGCTTGTCCTCTGACGAATTCTAATACCTGAGCCTTCTGGTTCCATGAGGTCTGTTTTGCCTGCTTCATTTGCCCTATAGTGTAAATTGCCTACATGAGGGTTCGAAGTAAGATTAACGTCAACAATCCTCAACTTTCACTTTAGCTTAAATAAAGAAGTACTTTACCTTTCTGAGGAAATCCCCAACACGTAGAAAGCTTGAAATGCAGAAAACTACTTCTTGGCTTGAATTTCCCAGTTTAGAAAGTAGGACATAGCTCCCTCTCCCTCTCCTCTGCGCCTTTTGGAACCCTTTGTGAATTGCGAAATAGCCTTTGTCCTCACAACGGAATCATCAGATTAGAACCCTTCCTCCCCTTCCAGCCTCCTGTGACACTGCCCTCTCTCCCCCGTGCTCACACGAGCCCACTCTATGTGCGTGTGAGCACACATCTGTCTCTGAGAGGGGAGAAACAAAGAACTCAATTGTGCTTTCCCCAGTCAAGGTAAAGTCTGCATCAATAAATTGATAACGATTATCACTATCAACATGATGAAAAAAGGCAAACACATTCGAACGGGAGTGTCGGGATCCTTAATGGTGTTGGCTTGTGTCAACAGGGCTTTAATGATAATGACTCGTTTTGACGTTTTTTTTTTTTTTAATGACTTGGTTGTCATAGTGTCAGAGGGGTTAACGACTGTTAAAAAAAACAAAAAAACAGAGCATTGTTAAACTGAATTGTCCGATGCTGGTTCAGGTCTCAGGTACCCAACACCAGTCTATATATTTTTTTTACTTCTGCATTTTCATAATTTAACAGACGCTCTTATCCAGAGAGCAATTAGTGCCTTGGTTTAAGTCAAAGTGCAATTTTAGATACCGAGCCAGAACTTCTTCTTAAAGTGAAAAGAACTGCATGGGGTACATGGATGGATGAAGGCACACATGCTGCAAAAGAGATTACCTCATTCAGTCAAGAGAAGAAATAAATAACTGGCAGAATAAGAAAAATTCTAAAGATAACTGGTAGTAATAAGCTATTACAACCATCAATACATAAACAATTCATCACAGAAGCAGATCACAGGGGTCTGGTGGGGATGTGAGGTGAGATGAGTGTGCCTGGGAGCTGATCCAGTGGTTGCTAAGGGGGTGAGAGTGAGGCTCTTGAGGGAGCCAGTGGGGTTTGATCGGGAGGAGTCAGATTCTGACGTGATTATGGGATGTCCTTGAGCAGATGTCTTGGAGCCAGGTGGTGATACGGGGGAGTACAGCCCTGGGCCACTCCTGTGGCACGGCAGTCTGAGTAGGGACCAGGTTCAGTTTTTTGAGCTGTGATTTGACGCAGGCTCGCTTACTTGAGCTGACTGATCCCAGACTGGTAAAAGGTTACCTTCAGACTGAAGAGACTTGTAGCTCTCGGGTTAGAAAGTGGTCTGGATTTCCTCCACGGGGGGCTTTGCAGCTCTGAGTGGGGCTTTGGAGGCCCACAGGATGTCCGAGAACCAGGGCTTTGGAGGACGCTTTCTCACTGATGGCTCATAGAGGAGGACACCATAGACTCAGGAGTGGCTGAGTCAGCATGAAGTTGGGTAGAACCAGTGATGGGACTAGAGAAGAGGATATCTCTGAAGACAGGTTGGAGGAAAACAGAGAGTAGACGTAAGAGGGAGGAAGAGGAGCGGGGTGACAGGGAGAGAAAATAAGATGAGGGAGTGGTCAATGAGGATTAAAAACTGAGGACATTTTTTATAAAATATAATATAAGTATTAAGTAGTATTGGAGTCTACTGTTCAATCACAGGAGAGCGTGAATGTTCCGTCACAGGAGAGAGTGACTGTTCCGTCACAGAAGAGCGTGAATGTTCCGTCACAGGAGACTGTGACAGTTCCATCACAGGAGAGAGTGACTGTTCCATCATTGGACAGTCAGGCTTACTTTTGCTGCGCCACTTATCTAGCTTTGTTTAGGAAACCAAAAAAAAAATCATTAAATAAAGATTAAAAACCAATTTTGTCTTATCCCAAAACTGGGTGCCAAGTTTTGAGAGAGACGTGGCTTTAGAGTAATAGTGCATTCTGGGTCGTCTGTGCTGTTACTAAACCAGGTTGCAGAAGTTTCTCAAATCACCCTCATGGCTGAATGAAATGCTTGCCTTGTACCAGTTACTATTGCGGCCACAGTAATAACTACCTGATGTAATTCAGTAATTTTACAAATGTTAATGTTTATAAATTAATCAATCTTCGTTCCCATCAGGTTTACCTTGAAGTTTTTCGGATGTTGGGTCTTTGGATTCGCTTATCAACTCCTGATGATAAACCCTGATCACGTGCTTTGTTAAGGTCAACCCAGAAAACAATGGGCTGTTTGAAACTACTTCCAAGAATTACACCCATGTTAAAAAAAAAAAAAAACGTTTTCAACTTTTGCCAAATTTACGGCGCCCCTTCCACAGTCCACAGTCCACAGTCCATGACCATGTGAACTTAGGAGCGTGTCATGGGGCAGTTAGTGGTATAGTGGTTACGGTGTCAGGCTTAAAACTGAACTGTTGCCGGATCAAATCCCACACCAGCTGCTGTATACTTAAGTATGGTACTTAACCTGAATTGCTTTAGTAAAACATCCAGCTGTATGAACGTAGAAATGTAAGTTGCTTTGGATAAGCGTGTCTGATAAGCAACTAAAATGTAAATCATGGCTGGCTACAACAACACAATCTAAATGTATTCAAAATTTGACCTTGACTATCCAAGCAGCTTCTGCTTTTGAACATTTACAGTATGACATGATTTGTCTGGGTGCTGCTGAAATGAAGACATTCCTACTAGTTCACATATCCTGGCACCCTACATCCGTTTCTGAGAAATTTCAAATCAGGAAAGTGATGTGCAGCCACCATTAGCCCACCCAACAGGTGTGAGACTCACTCACTGACAGGACAGGGATAGACGGTTACCCGTTGACCTTCAAAGGCAAAATCCAGCTTGCAGTTTGTCTTGTAAACCCAATGTATCATCAATTAAAATGAGGTTGGACCATCACAGGCAGCCAACACAATCTGTATTTGGTATTCTGCCAGTGGAATCCGTCCACCACTTTTCTACAAGTCACAAGATGTCTTTATCTTGGAATTCCATGCTGACAACGTTGCGAATGAGAATTCAGCAGGTTGAGCTGTCTTGGTCACTAATAACCTATGCAAAAAATGTTCTCCCCCTTCTCCTCCCTCCTGATCCCTCTCACTCACCCCACCACACCTGTATCTCTGCAAATAATTTCGCTAAACACTCAACACAAAGCAGGTGACTTCACCTTTACTCATCCAAACATATGCTCTACGTACACTTCCACACCCACATTAATATCAGTTTGTATATAAATATAGAATATACAGATATTATTATATATATATATAATATAATTTTCAAGATTTTATTTTCCAAATTTCTTTTATAAATCAGACTATTTTGATGCTGATATACCTTATTAAGTCACTGACCTGTGCGGTCAAGTGGTCTATAGTGCGAAATCTTAATCAAAATTAGAATACCAGCGCTCTCTAGTGGACATTTTATGGACTACGGCACGTCAACCATTTCACTATTACACTGCCATTGGCATATTGAAAAGGTACAAACTTGGTAAGAACAGCCTGGCCACACTTCTGTACACCGGCCATCACTTCTAACTACCCAAAAAGGAAAAGCTGACATCAAGGTGTTGCTAATTCTAAGCTATAGGACATAATCTTAAAAATGTGTTACATTAAACAATTTACAGCAATATGACGTGCTATGCTTGTTTGGGCGAATTTTAAGTTCGGAGAAGGGAAAGGGGTCACGTTTGTCTTTTCTATCTATCTATAGAGGTGCAAGGTAATACAATGCAATATCTTTATGGGTTCTGGCCATTTTGTTTATAAAGTGGCAACCCCAGTGGTGCTGGCAGCAAGACACTGTACCGATACCGAAGATCGGTGTAGAAATTGTGCGAGATATGCCTCGGTCAATCCTGGGTGAAGAGATCGAAGACGAGCGAGAGATCGCGCTGTAACTATTGGAGGGAGGGCAGTGTACTGCACCGCGGTGCGGGAGACCGAGATCGAAAATCTCGCCGTGCCCGGTGCGTTACATTCTAGCCTCCTTTAACAACCCGAGGGATATGAGCGCAAATACGTCGTTTTGTACTTAGGTTGAATTTGTGCCACGGTATTCTTTTATTTCAAAATAATTGATATTTGTTTCTGCAACACGTCAACAACCATGCCCACAAATATTTATTTAACTGGGGATAGTTGGCTAAATACTCCCCTCAGTATTTATAATAAGCGGTACCGTTGAAAACTTGACAAAAGGCATTTCTCAAGGCCATTCAGTCACAAACTCTTCAAGTCTACAATTAATTAAATCGATTACAACATTTAATACCTAGTCGTGACCTAAATTCATTAATAACGGCCTGCACGTCCAGAAATCTCACAGTTGTCATTGGTTTGAAAATTAAACCCGTTAGATCCACAGGAATCGACCTCGGTTATTTTGCAATATAAACACTTTTAAAAAGAAAACGGGTGTTGTAATACAGTTTCACGAACTAAAAATCAGGAGCGCACGAAAAGCATTTTCTTCTGTGACGTCCTTCCTCGAAAAAAAAATTTCAGTCTACACTGGCATATGACCTTAACGGGGGCGGGTTTATGTACCGGAGAAAGCCTGGCCCCGACTACTTCCTGCTCCGGGGGAAACGAAAGAGGCTAACCAAGACGGACTTTTTAAAGATAGACACAGTGGAGACAGAGGTATGTTAAAAAAATTAACTTTATTTCTGCTATTAGGGAAATTGTGTGAATCATGGTTCTCGAGCAGAGCTTATTTTAAGCAGAAGCCTACCTGGTAGATTCCAAAAAATAAAATAATATATATATATATAACTTGTCGCAACAAAGAGATTGGTTTGGTCTGTAGCTAGCTACACATCGCGACCGAACATTTCGAGACGAATGTGAATTAAAAATAATATGAAGTTAGATTATATTCATTCATAGATAAATAAACATACGAACAACTAAATTACTCGTTGAAATTGAAACTAATCGTCTCTATAGTAGCGTAACTAGCTAGTAAGAGGATTGTGGCCTCCTTTCGGAAAATGCAATCCCGCCAAGGGGTTATTTCAATGGCTAACTATACAACAAACTGTCTTTCAGTGTAATGGAATCGAGATATGCATGTCGATACAAAAGAAGTGGCATGCGTCCAAAATTTCATATTTAATTTGCTAGAAAAATACGTTATAATTCACTATTCCGTTGTATATTGTGAAGAGCAAAGCGTAGCTAACTAAGTGCAGCGCATGGGCGACATATTGGTACCTTTTATGTTCTACAGGTTTGCGGAAAGCTTGCCACTCGTTAAACACCTACGAAATACGATTTCTCGCGATCACCAAGCATGCTGGCCAGAATAAATTTGAAGCTAAACGTGGTGGTATTAAACACGGTTCTATGGTTGTTTGATTTTATAAAAAACAATGTTTCTTGGCACAAGCGTTCATGGTGCATTCTGGGTAAGAAGTAACGCTCGTCTTTGCTTGCTGTTTAGAAACCTGGGGGATACTGTGACTTTGATTTGTACAAACGTGTTCAAATCATGCTTCTTGAGTGTCACCATAATTTCAATGTACACATAATTTCAGCCATTTCTAAAATTAATAACCTTTTGGCGGTCTAAACGTTGTTGGACTAACCGATGCATGTTTTATTCCACCAAGTAAACGATGTAATGGAATTGGACATTAAACTATTCTTCCACCACCATCTCTTGTTTGTGCCTAGTGCATTTGACTTCACTGGCCGCTGGCGTCTCTCTGGATAAAAGCAACTGGTGAGTGAGTAAATCTGAATGTGGCTTAACTTCTCGAGACCTTTGCGCTTCCAGGGCCAGCCCCAGCAGTGTCATGGCTGATGGGAGGATATACGTGGGCAACCTTCCGACTGACGTGCAGGAACGGGACATCGAGGATCTCTTCTTTAAATATGGAAAAATACGCGACATTGAGCTGAAGAACAACAGAGGCACCATCCCGTTTGCCTTCGTCCGCTTTGAAGACCCCAGGTCAGTTACATGTGTACTTTTTTTTTTTTTCATTGAGCCTGCAGTTTTCTTTCCATGGAATATATTAGGTAATTTAGGGGTGTTAGTCTTTTTTGGGTTTAGGGTTAGAGACACACTGATGTGCTCTGCTTAGGTTTTATGGGTTTATATTACGTTAAAGGTATCCAATTAGTCAATTATTAATTTAAATTGTGTGCATTTTTTCCATTTTAGCATCACTTCTGGTAACCAGTATACTCCAGAATGAGCACCTGCTGTAGAGCGTCGTTACCTGTGGAAAACTTGCAAGTTGTTTATGCCCACTCCTTTTCAGGGACGCGGAGGATGCCGTCTATGGTAGAAACGGGTACGGCTTTGGGGACTGCAAGCTGCGCGTGGAGTACCCCCGCTCCTCCTCGTCCAAATTCACCGGCCCCATGGGAGGAGGTCCCAGGGGGCGCTTTGGACCACCAACTCGGAGATCCGAGTTTCGAGTCATAGTGACCGGTATGTTTATTCTGTATCCTCGACGCTTACACGCGGAAGCCGTCTGTGACTCGCTTTGTTTTACTGTCATTTCGCTCCGTGCTGTAATGTTTTTAAATGTCAAGATTTCGCATGTTCTGTTTTTCTATGCCTTTGTGTACGTTTCAGCAAGCAGTGTAGATTGCCCGTCTGTTCTGATTTTGTGGCTCAGCACTGAAGTTCTTCCTCCCAAAGGCCTACCCCCCACCGGCAGCTGGCAGGACCTGAAGGACCACATGAGGGAGGCAGGGGACGTCTGCTTCGCTGACGTCCAGCGGGACGGGGAGGGCGTGGTGGAGTTTCTGAGGAGAGAGGACATGGAGTATGCCCTGCGCCGACTGGACCGGACAGAGTTCCGGTCGCACCAGGTGGGCACACCTTCCGTAGCTTAGCTGCCAACCATGCTTTCGCCACTGTATGTACGGCCACCCGTTTACACCCTAACCGGTCCCAGATGTAGTTGCTGATGGCAGGCGCACCAAAGGCAGGATGTTAATGGTATGATGTTATGGTAGACAATTTTCACATGCTGACAGGCAGTAATTACTATGTGTCAGCATTTAAAGTAAAAAATAAAATGTGTAGTTCAGTATATTTGTCATAGTTCATATGATTTGAAACAGCCGAAACTGGATGGGTGACTTGGCAGAGAGTTCGTTGCTGTGCTCACATAAAAACATAGTCTTGTGTTCTACATTTGTGTGCTGCCATTTATGCAATTTAGTTTGCCAGGGTTCTTTGCCCTGGTTGGACCTTACTTCTGACCACATCTACAAGCAGTTACACTGCCCTGTCATAAAACACTAGTTATCCACGACATCGGTCTTGGTGCACCCCATTTCTAAACGAAATGATTGAAACAAAACTTAAAACCTTTATCTTAGTGTAGATCTTAAGCTTCGTCGTGTATATTCCAAGTTTTTAGACCTTGTGAAGTGGTTTGACACACTAATCGGGTAGGCATTGTACCAAGCATTTATCAATGAACTTTCTGTCTAAAAGATGTGTGTTCTCTAAAGTCAGCAGCTGGGACGCTTCACGTGCATTAATTTTACGATCTGCATTGTCCGTGCAGGGGGAAACTGCGTACATTCGAGTCCATGAGGAGAGGGGTTCCAGTTGGGGTCGCTCGCGATCCCGATCCAGGTCTCGGGGACGATATTCTCCACCCTACCAAAGCCGAGGCTCTCCCCCCCCACGATACCAGTCACCGCCCCGCCGACACTCGCTGTCCCACCACAGCCCCCCTCCACGCCACTACCGGTAAAACCGGAGTGATGGGGCCAGGCAACTGTGGAGATTTTTTGTTTTGTGTTTTTAATTTTTTATTTTTGTCACTCCTGTTCCTTCAGCGTCTTCTAGGGGGTTAATTGAAAAGACAAAACTAGACTGAAAGTAAGCCAAATATGAACTTT
>JAOVYW010007842.1:5646-16455 GCA_025775045.1 Hiodon tergisus
CCCCCCCCCCCCCCCCCCCCCCCCCCCCCCCCCCCCCGCGGGGCTGGTGTGGGTGCGAGGGTCGGCTGGCCCGGCCTCAGCAGGGACTGGAGGGGTTGTTGGAGGAGGAACTGGTGTCTGGGAGGGCACTTGGCTGCTGCTCCTCCGGTGTGCCGTTCGCATGGCGCTGGGCGATGGCCGCCTCCGTGTGCTTGCACTTGGCTGAGCCGCATTGGCAGCTGAAGAACCTGCCCTTGATATCCCAGAAGTGATCACCGTAGTCGAACCTGAGGGGAAATACAGGCAGATCCATACCACAGGAAGGTTCAGAAACAAGCACCAGGAGGGGGCGCTCTTGGTATTAAATACTATACGTTTCCTGGCAAATAACGTTCTTCAAACGCTTTTAAATCAGGATAAATTAACAAATTAAAGTATTTACACTGTGATGCGCAGAAAGTTGTGCTAGAGCGCTAAGAACCCGCTTGTGATGACATTAATGCTCGTGAACCCGACAGGGACAAAATAACAGAAACGAAAGCGGATGAAATAAGCCACGTTGACACGTCGGCCTGTATCCATGGCCGCCAGAGCACGGCTTTACCCCAGTTGGTCCCCGGCGCTGATGTTCTTGCTGGCGAAGAAGGCCACGTGGGGGAAGCGGAGGTCCTGGTGGGTGGTGAAGACGCGGACGGGAAACAGGTTGGGCTCACACATGTGGTTGATGAAGCGACTGACGTTGCCGTAGAAGCGTGCGTCGATGCAGTACACGTCGCCCATCTGCAACAGAGCAACGCCAGGCCCCGTCCCATCAAATGCTTTTCTTCTAAATGCCCGATCGCTTTCCCAGAAGTCTGTGCTGGCGACGTGAGCCCGGGGCAGCAGGTGGGGTAGTGGTAAAGCGGGCAGACCAGAAGGCTACAGATTTAAATCCCTGGATGTCAAATGCCATCCTTTTTACTCCAGAGAAGGATGCCCAACCGATTCAGAACATTTACAGATTTTTAAATAGATTAAATATATGATTTTAAGGCACATAAATCACTCACGATAAGCGTCTCCTAAGAACAATACATCAAAAAGAATAATCATTTAAAAAGAGAATTCACAATGCAGCCAATGCCATTCATCTATAATTAAAAGAAAGGTGATATGACAGTCAGGTTATGATAATTCCCGGGGGAAAAAAACAAACCCCGGCTTCTTAAGTCTAGTTTCATGGACATGAATCATTGCGACTGAACTCTTTTCCTGTTTTCAGAGCATTCAACAAAGCTTACAATGGTGGGTTGATACATAATGCCAAGATGGAAGTCTGGAGTCAATTTTTTCTTTTGAGACTGTTACGAAATACAAGTGTGAAACACAAACAAGCAATTACTAATGGAAGCAGAAAAAGATTGAATGCACTGAGATCAGTTTTGCAATGAATATTAACCAACCGGAGGGCAACGCTAGCACTGCTGGCCAAAAGAAAATCTATACCGGGGAGCAGTGTTGGGCTGCTAACACACTGTCCACCTTGCTATCTCCTGTCCCCCCTGTTCTCCCCCAAAACTGTTTCAGGAGGTGTCTGAGGAAAAGCCATGACAACCCATTTATCACCATGACGATCAGCAATAGCGGGGCTATTTATAGGCTACGCAGAAGCAACTCGGAGAAATGCGCAGATTGCCAAAAGGCAAGCGAACCAGAAGCAATAACCACAGGAAATTTGAGCTCAAGAAGATTCTTCAAACCCTACATTCACTGGGAATTCCACCTCGTTCAGCATTCAAAGGTGACCAGCTCTATCGACATCTTTCAGACCTAAAATATGTCATTTTAATAGCCCACTCTTTCATACTACTGAACCACACAGAAGAAAGGAACTTGGATGGGCAACCCCTACCACCCAAATGGGGGACATCCAAGACTGGGTACAACAGGTAGAGGTTCAACACCCTTACTCAAAAAAGAAAAAGAAAATGGATTACCTTACTGTCCAGGTTGAACAGATAGGAATCGTTTTCCCTGACATCTGCCTCCGCGTCAGAGATGATCTCACCCACGTATCTGGAATAAGCAGGAGAGCTGTCAAGAGGGCAGGCATACAGCAGAACGACTTATTCTGACCACCACTTAATGACCGCCACCGAGCAGGGCTCTGGAGGGCAGCATCAATTGTCATGCACTGACAACGTTCTTGTGTACTTCTGTAGGACCAAAGGTAGATCAATTAAACACTGGGTATTACATTTAGTTCTCCAATTAGCTGCTGGAATACAACATCTTGATTATTTCAGAAAAGTATATGCGTTTTTTTATCTTTGATTATGGTCAGTGGATGAAAGGGGGAGGGGGGTTATAATAGAAGCGGGACTCACTGGCAGACAAAGGTTCCCTGGGGAATGTCCTGCAGGGCCCGCACACCCCAGCCCATCTTGCATGTCCGAAAGAGCTGCAGCCGGATCCTACAAGGAGGGCATGTTCAATTCACAGTACTGGCCCCACCTGGAAGATGCTTTCGAAATTTTCATTTTCATTGATTATGTCAATTGCTTTTTATTCCGTAAAAAGCTTCCTCTACATATAATAGTGCACACTTGTAAACTTTTTAAATCAGACTTTGATTGGAGTGTACAAAACAAGACATGATGCGAGGCTTCAGGGGCAGTAAAATATTTAACATAGAATACTTATATCAAAAAGAATGTTATTCAATATAAAATGGATTGATTTAGCCTCTTAATATAGTCATAGCAGCGTAATTTCTGAGCCCCGTTTAAGGGTTGTGAAAGAGCAGACATTTTTGAATCCCCAAAAATCTCCATTTTACACTTTTAAACGGCCATTAGGTAGGCACGAACTGATTTTGCCTGCGTTTCTGGACCAACAATATCCTGCTGCCACAGGATACGCATCTCAATCGGCACTTGCTTTCAAATCCAGGGAAAACGAAATATTGTTCTTCCAGAAACACGTGACAAAAACTGATCCTGCCATTGGTTAGCGTCGATCGCGTTACATTCTAATTACTAATTGCCGTTTGGACGGGAAAATACCGTATACATTGCTTTGGTCTCTGCTTGTAGCTGGCAAAAAATGTTTAAAGACCAGGTCACCCGAGACTCACGTGGTCTTGAGTACTACAGCTGTCTAAAAGGAATTCAAACCAGTCTTCAGTGCTGCAGCCGTTATTCACAGAAAAATGTGCAGAATGGCTAAAATATATGGGGCTTACCACCGACAAAGAACTGTCCATTAATCAGCGAACTACTGTGAATGTTCTCTTTATTTATATAACAACTCTTACCACTGCATTGTACCTCAACCTATAATAAAGTCTTGTTCGTGCTCTCTGTTATTCTGCACTTATCTGGCTGAAAGAAAACCTCAAACAGAATTCTGAAACTGAGGACAGTGCTCCTGATTGGGAGTACTTAGGCGATGCATTGTTAAATTGCAATATGGACGGATTTCTGCTGCTTCAGACATGGAACAAAGTCAACCTTTATTAATGGTAGTGTTTTCCTATGCCAGAGTAAAATGTTTAATCAAGACAGGAATTTACTGGCGCTGTACAGGTTAAGGTGACAGGTTTATAACCGAAAGGACTTGAACCGCCAAGTGCAAGTGGCTTTGGATAAAAGCTTCTGCTGAGCGAGTAAACCATAAATTGTTCTTTCAAAGAACATACAAAAAGGGCATAGCAGGTATTTTTAACAATAATCAAATCTGGACCTTTTTGCAGGCTATACAGTGCAAACGTTTCAAACAGTAGCCACTGCTTGACAGGTGACAGGGCAACCTAATTGTTTTAATTCTCTCATTTCACAGACCTCCTCTCTCCTGCTGTTTTTATCCATTTTGCCCTCATCATCATCACAGTAATTACGAGTCCACCAAGACAGTCCCAATGCTGTCAGCCAATGCTGATGTGCTCATTAGATAATTAACAACTACGTGATGCGTGCGTTTTGACAAGCAGCCAACAATCAGTGCCAGAATGCACGGGACAATTCAATAACTAATGTTATTTTTGCAATGTTATAGCACCGAATTCAGGCTGGAAAGAATGGACTAGGATTCCCAATTAACTTGCCTAAAAAACATGTTCTCAAATCACAAATAACCTTTAAACCAAGCAGTATTCGAGATGTTGTTGCAGACGACAACAGAAGCATGATTTCCTTGACTAACACTTCATTTTCAAAAGGTCAACTTTTCTTGAAAACAAATTATTCATATTGTTCATAGTGTTTTAAATATAACACTTTGAAAAGACAGATATTTTCATTGAGAACATGAGGGCTAAATAGTCTAGATGGTAGAATATTATGTGCATCAGAGTGACAACTTCCTTTATAAGGAAGCATGCATACAGCCCAAAACACTCATTAAATGTACTCAGGAGATGCCGTTCTCAGTTGCTAGAAGGTATTGTTTACCGGTTCAACAACTGCGAAAAGCAATCCAGCTGATGGTGAATAAAGTGCAATTCATCTGCAAATCTATCAGCAAGTTAAAGATGCCACTGCACTTCTTTCAATCTGAGGAAAGGGACCCTGTCCAGAATCACTTTAAAACAAAGTCATTGGAAAATAAGACCAAGGTTTGATTCATGTGCATATGAGAGACTGAAGCCAGATAGACGCTCATAGATGGCAAAAATCATTATATCTGAACACTCTGTTGAAAATGGTACTGGCCCCACAAATAAACAAACAAATTAACTAGCCATCACTGTGCCAAAGATTCTTCTGTAAATTGCCAGGAAGTTTTTTCGATCAATTAACTCACCCACACTCATTGAGAGAGACAATATTGTGAAGAAACAAATATTCCTGACAGACAGACATGGATGACAAATGGCGTTAGAACTGGCCTTCACGCTGGCATGAAGTCGACATTACCTAAGCCCGTTCTGCACCACCCGGTTCTTGCAGGTCCTCCAGCAGGAGCAGGCATGGTTGCATTCAAAGACCAGGGGCGGTTCATCACGGCAGAACTCTGGCAGCAGGTGACCCTCCTGGACACACAACAGAAGAGCGCCGCAGCATAGCAGAGCACGGTGAAATGGGATAATGGGAGACTAAATGATGATACTGTTACACACACACACACACACACACCCTTAAGAGAGTGGTGGTTTTATTGACTGGGCAGATTTGGGGATTACTGTCTGCATTGGGACTGGTGGGTCAATAGGAGCACACATGCGGCCTGCATCAGGCTCACGGGCCACGAGTTTAATAGGCGTGCCGTGCGATACGCAACACCGTTTACTCATCGTACAATCCAACAGGACAGGTTTTGCAGGACTCGGACCCTGACTGGTCAATGCAAGCAGTGCGACTCGGGCCGCGAGTCAGTTATATAATATACTGAATAGCGAGCTGCGAAGTAGTTTACTTCATTTCACTCCGACCTTTCTCAGCGCGGCATTAAGAAATCCTGGTTTTAATCACTGCTGTGAGTGCAGAGCTTAATATTATTTTAACACCGCAGCCCCCGCCGGCAAGCTGCCAAAGCCCCTGCTTGTGTGCCTGGAGCACTTCTGACAGCCTGTGCAGTTTGGCAGTCCCTCCTCCTGTGCCGTCTATCAATCCTGTCGTACGCGCTTCTCCGTGAAGAATAAAAGATTGCATTTATTAATAAAAGCCCTCTCCCGAGTCATCAGTAGCCCACGCTACATTATTATTATGGAAGACACCATTCTCCAAGGTGAACACATAAATCCAAACACACACAGAAGAAACGAAGGAATCCACAGATACAACGGGTAGCACAACTAGCACCACACACTTCCTTACCTTGTCATACCAACATCGTAGACTGAGCTGTCCGCACATGCAGTTTGTGGAAGAGCAGTCGTCCTTGCACACACAGTACTGTCAACCAGAGACAGTCAACGCAGAGTCAACAATATTCAAACATGACAAGTAGGAAAATGTCTTTTTTCTCATTTACAGAAAAAGACTCTTTCTGCTGCCCTACACATGACCACTGCAGGGATAAGACGTCACTGTAATGCCGTGGGTGCTGGCTAACACCCACAGTCACCTGTAAGTGCGTGATGTTCTTGTCAATGTTCATGGGGGAGGTGACGCAGTTGACCGGGACGTATTTGTAGTTGTCGGGACAGGGCTCAGCGTCCACCCCGTTCACGCACGGCACAGGGACCTTCTCGTACCCCCGCGCAATATCCCTGGGGTAGAGGAAGCAAAGCAGTGACCGCCAAACACCACTAAAGGCCCATGTCTACAAGACAGCGGTGAAACAAACAAATTGTGTGATAACTATGGTAAGCAGTTAACATGAGAGGTACTGGTTAAGGTACTGGACCTCCGGGCAGTAGGATACAGGGTCATATAACTGAGGAAGAGAGAAAATCCAATTGGTACCTGCAGAGCACCTTCTCCTCCTGCCCATCCCTGGTGTTTGCGGCTTCCTTCAGCTTCCTGTTGGCCTGTAGGGCGCTCCAGACCTTGGAGCTGTGGCTGCAGCACTCCAAGGGTGACTCCCCTTCCCGGTTCTTCAGGTTCACATCAGCACCATGGGAGAGCAAAAGCCTGGCACATATTTTATTATATTGTTTTCAATTTGCATCATATCAGCTCAGACTAGTTACCATTGATTAACAAGATACATAACTATACAAGCTATATATATAGACAGTTTTACAACTCAAAAATATCAGTAGCAAAGACAAAAAAGACTAGTATAGTCGATAAAACCTGCAATGGGAAAATAAAGATAACTTTACAGAGTTTCCCTTACTAATACTTGTTTTTTCTTCCCCTCTTTATACTACATTTACTTTTTAGTAATTTAGCAGATGCTCTTATCCAGTTTCTATCTATATCACATTTTAAATTGTGACATAGGCAACTTTATCCCCCCAGAGGTCTTTCGGAATTTCTTTTGATTGAGGCCCAATGTGCCAGCTAGAACCTGTGTGCCAACAGCTGGATCTAATTGGTCCCACACTCACGCCACGCAGTCCAGCCGGTTCTCTCGGGCGGCGATGTGCAGCGGTGAGTCTCCGTGGATGTTGACGGCGTGGAGGTCACACCTGGCGTCCAGCAGGATTTCTGCGATGTCCACACTCCCAGAGAAGGCCGCCCAGTGGAGGCAGATGTTCTCCTCCTGGAAACAACCACGCCAACATGGAGTGAGCCCATCCTGAGGAGTTCAACTAAACTTCTGCGCCAACTCTGACTTTGATACGCTCAAAAAACGATGCATTGCTCAGACGGCAAAACAAAAATGGAAATCACACAGGATGTATTTTTTCCATAAAGCATGATCAAGATCTATGCACTCCGAAAAGCACAAGTATCCATTTCTTCCCCCATTTCTTTTTGGAAAAGATGCAAAGGACCGGACTGTGAAAGTAGGTGCTGGTCATGCACCAACCTTGTCTCTGATGTTGATGTCGGCCCCTCTGGAGAGCAGCAGCTTCACCTGGTCTATATGCTTGTACTCTGTCGCCCAGATCATAGCGGTCCAGCCTCCATCATCCTGAAACCAGTGACAAAGATACAGCAGAGAGACCATCGCATGTGTTCCAGTTGTGACAAAATAAAGAAAAATAAATTCCCCCGATCGGCCCATTGGACTAGTCACTGACAAGTCTCAGAGCTGCAGTTGTTCTCAACGGCACTGTGGTAAATGAAGAAGGGCGAAATGTGCTTACCTGACAGTTTATGTCCATCGACCCGGTGGCTAGGAGGTGCTGCACTATGTCATAATGCCCTATTTTAGCGGCAAGGTGAAGGCACGTGGAGCCCTCTGCATCCTGCAAAGGGAAGTCACAGTGCACAAAGAAAATGGCAAAAACGACAGGGACGTCACATTTACATAAGAGGCCGGAGTCTTACTATGCTTGGGAGCGCCAAGGACCCCATTCTCTTACTCACTGGAGTCCGGCAGAGCCCGACTCAAAAGCCAAGCCACAGATGTGCCTGACCAGCCTCTGGATTGCTGCACTTTCACAAGACAAGCATCAAATATCACCCGACTGACGGCGAAAGAATGGACCTCCTAGAAGACGAAGCTTGTCTTTTTTACATTAAGGATAAATACAACAGGTACAGCACATGCGGCACAGATTTACAGTCACACACACAATGACTTAAAAGATGAAGATATGGAAGCTCACTAGAAATAATTTACATTTGCTCATTATGGACACTTTTCTGACTGGAACCAGCCCCAGGCACCGCAGTGGCTCTCCCTTGTCACATACTGTTCGTTCAATCTGACCGCAGGAACAACTCATTAAAAAGCAAGCTTCATCTTACAGAGCCGTTTAAGCATGGACGGTTTGGGGAACGGACCAATGAGTTCCTTTTTTTCCCCAATCCACACAATCTGACAATCAAATGACATTTTAATGGGCTTGAACACTTCAAATATTTTAAGATAACAAATCAAATTTGCTATCCCTATGCTAACCAGGCTGCAATTTAATTGCAGCTAATTTCACCTATGCTCATGTGGAAAATTAGTGCAAACACACGCATTTACGAGAGGCGAGTTGCCCAGCTGTCTCACCCCTTCAGCGGCCTAGCGAGGGTGCTCTTCCCCGGCCGCTGTGACTGACCTTGTGGCTGACGATGGCTCCGGCTCTCAGCAGGTACTGCACCGTCTCCAGGTGGTTGTTCTCGCAGGCGTCCATCAGCGGCGTCCGCTGGTCCTCGTCGCACATGTCCAGGTTGGCCCCGGCCTGCAGGGAGTGGGGACAGGGTGGGGCAGACAATGATCTACCATCAATCGCTCAGAAACTGAACTCCTTACAGTTACCTGGAGAGCGGCTCTAAGGCATTGACTACTGCATGCTTCCTGTTCCAGCTTAAGTGTCATGGTGGCGGTCATCAAGCCTGGGCAGTAAGTGAAGATCTTTTGGATCTCCGATAGGAGCAGCAGAAACCCTAAATAATGCTTTATTCTTCAAAAGTATCCAACGCAGCCCCAGTCTTGGCTTCACCCGGACAAACCAATCATCATCAGCACAATCAACACGCCTAATTACGACAAGCCAATCAGGGATCCTCACCTGGACGAGCATGTGACAGACCTCCCGATGACCTGCTTCAGCTGCCACATGTAGGGGGGTGCGCTTGCTCTGACTGTCCATCTTGAAGTTGGGGTCTATCCCATCCACTGGAGAGAGAAAGTTCCCTTAACTCATTCAAGTTTTTAACTAAACAGAACACCCGACACCCTTGCAAATACGAGGCAGTGTAAAAAAACAGAGTGATATCTTAATATATATAAAGAGATAAGAAAAGGTAATAGAAGTTTAGAACATGTGGACCAGTCATAGTAAAAGGCAGACATTCCTGGTCTGTTCAACCCAATATCCTACCCAGCATCAGCAGGACCTTCTGGAGTTCCCCTTGTTTGGCAGAAATGAACAATTGCTTGGGGTGAAACCTCAGTTTCTTAGGCCTGAAACAAAGCGGCGAACGATACAGTCAGGCATACGATTACAAGTCAGCCTTTTAGTGTTTACTGAGGGGGAACGCCCACAAGACACAGAGTTTACAAACCCACAATTAAACACCTATGAAAATTAGACCGTATTGAAATTTTAACCCATATTAAAACAGTATTCTTTTTAAAATTAAAACATATCTTTTCATTTTCAATCATGGCTTTAGGCGATTTCAAACACTTCGTCAGTGAAACAGTTTGTTATTACCTGACAAAATCATGTTTGAACTCAAACATTGAAAATGAACAATAATGATAGTGGACAACGTACTCGCTTATTCCTAATATCAAATGTTCATTCATATACCATAGAACATCTTGAGCAAGATATGACCGAGAAGCTTGTGTGCTGCCTGCCAAATACATAGCATTTCCACCATTACTTTGGGGAAAGTTCTCAGCAAAGACAGAAAGACCCAGAGCGCTGCAGACGGTTCAATTTGGATCCTTACTTCTCTGCATCCAGAGCCAGGAGGATGCTCTCCAGGGTTTCTCTGGCGGGTCCAGCCGTGACCCCTGGCCCCACAGCCATCCTGGACCCATCGGCAGACAGCAAAGCGTCGGCCGTCTCTGGGAGTCCGGGCATGTCAGCGTGCAGCGGGAAGCCAGGCGGGCTGAGAAGGGGAGTCAGACACCTGTCAGACCGCACAACGGGGCTCTGTAAGCCATCAACGGTCAGACCACGTCACAGTGAAGGAGCAGGTCCCGAAAGCACGCCTCGCATTTAGGCTGGCTGCTGGCCAAAAAGACGGCATCTGCCCTCCAATAGCAAAAGCAACTGGTACAGTCCTGCCCAGCCAGGCTCGGACAGCAATCGCTGAAACAAAGGCGCCGCATTTTATGGGACACGTTCCAAATTTCACCCGCATAAAAAAAGGGAACCACTTAAACTGACCTTTTGCTGTTACACTCATCACATGCTGTTCATTTATCGCAGCCTAGATTTGGAAGCGTGCCTGTCGGAGAGGCCGAGGCGCCCGTCTGGACGTACCCCCCTGTGGTGGTGTCGGCCTTGCCCTCGGCCGCAGCGGGCGTCTCCGGCCCGGGGGCGGGGGGCACGGTGGAGGTGGTGTCGGCCTTGGCGACGGTGACTTCCTTGGCCTTGCCGGCGTCCTCACCGCAGTGGGGGCAGAAGCTCTGGCCCTTCACCACAGAGGCGCAGGGCCGGTGGAAACGGTGCGAGATGTTGCTGTCCGGCTGGCACTCCATGAAGGTCCCCTTGGGACGGGAACCGGGACCCACAGTCAGGCCCCAGCAAAGGGCAGGCAGTTCTGCCAACACTAACCGGTACCAACCGTGGCAAGCGCTGTATTTACCACCAGGACAAGATTTTACCCCAACTTCTCC
>JAOVYW010007842.1:29131-42908 GCA_025775045.1 Hiodon tergisus
TATTGGTGGAAAAAACCGTTCCTGGTCCTCAACCAGGACCGTTCCTGGTCCTCAACCAGGTCCGTTCCTGGTCCTCACCACCGTCACGCGCGGCTGACACCTTCCACATTGTACTCAGCCCCCTCGCTCTGATCCTCAGGGCTGGCTAAGGAGCAAGTCATTTTAGTACAAGACAAGTCTATGTCATTTCCTTATGGAAGCCACAAAATTCTCACTTTTTGGGTTGTTTTCTAACAACCTAGCCTAACAAAAGCACTTCCACGTGGATCTTGATTTTCCAGAACAAATCACAGAAGCGTGGGTTTGGCATGAACCTGAAATATTTCAACAGCATCAGGCATGACTTTCCACCCCTCTTGATTTACACTTTTTGAGCGAGAAAAGGTCTTGATGATTGGTACTGTGATACCTGCTAACATGAAGGCCCTAATGCCTAAAGACTGGCTACAAAGCCCATTCAGAAGGGAGCACTCTTATTTACAAACCAGCAGAAGAACAGCTCCTTTAACGGGTTAAGCCTGAACAGTAGAAATAAGACGTTAAAAAGGAAACACAAAAACACTAAAAGCAATCAACGTGTCTCAAATGACCACAGTCAGAACGGCCATGAAAAGGTAAATCAGGTCTTTGTTCTGACTATGCCGACCTGCCAGGCAGCCTCATACCTGCTCTCTCTTGGTGGCTTCCATTGAAGAGAAAGGAGAGGGAGTCTCGAACAGATTGTTCCTCTTTCCTTCTCCTCCCGCACGCACATTCACCCAGCTCCGGTCACGTGACCCAGAGGCTCCCTCTGTTGGTTCCTTTTGCACAGTTCAGACGGAGCATGCTCAGTGAGTTGGAATTTCACTGGCTTTTCCCCCTCTCTCTTCCTGGAGCTCCGTGCTGATGAATGCGTGCAGCCATTTCAGGAATAGCAAGGCATGAGGGGGCCCGAGGAGGAGACCGGCGATGGTCCGGGCCCGGGCCAACCCAGTCACACTCTGGGTTGGAACCCGCTTCGGCACGCCGAGGAGGGGGGGAAAACCCTTTTCTCCTCACACGTTTACTCAAGGGGCCTTCCAGAGACGGGGCTGCAGAAAATCTCGCAAGGTTCGCCACCACTGCTGCCCACATCCGGAAACGTGTCGCACAAAGACACAGTTTAGCAGGACAGTAGCTTTGTCTGTTCCAAGGTCCAGATGTGCCAAAGACTCTCAAAGCTTCAATCTACTGAGTAAAAAACACGCAGGGGCAATATCACGGAATATTTAAGAACAGCTATTACTGCTGGCGGGGGGGGGAAAATTCACCTCTGCAGCAAACCTAACACTGCAGCAAAAAGGCTTCAACCTAAAAGGCTCGCATTGATTAAATGGCTTTGGTGGCGCAGTTAATCATTCCCTTGATGCTTTCGCCATCTCCGGCCAGAGTATTTCTGGACTGATTCAAAGTGCACGGGAATACACTTTTTAACTTCTGTTAGACCACTGGAGACTAGCGTGACATACAAGCTTTTCCAAAATGAAAATCGGAACAATATTTCAAATGATATTCTCGCCACCAGGGGGCAAACCGAAATACGAGAACATTCTCTCGAACACGCCATCTCATGCGAGAAGAACAGGGAAAATCCGTGTTTTTTTTGTTTTTTTTACCTCAACCTTCTGAACAGCGAGCCGTAGTGTCTGCTTTCAGTCAGCTATCCTTTGAAAATATCAGGTTGCAGACTGGGTCAAAGTCACACCTATACACACTACTCTGGGCTTTGGTTGAACCCTCACTTCTTCAATGCTATTACTTCTTGGGATCTTGGGACCACAGGCTTCGGTGTAGAACACACCCCGAAACAAGCAGGGGGGGGCTAACCAGCCTACACGCATCCAAAATGTTTGGCTGTTTTCTTTCGGACCCCCTCTCTGACCGTCTCTCTCACGCTCCCGCTCTGTCGCTCTGGTCCAGGCACAAGACAATCTCTAGTTACCCAAATCTAGGCCCAAACTTTACTACTGAATTTGGGCAATTCAATTCTGTTGGGTTTCCATTTCACTCTGTTGGCCGGCCTTGCGTATCGATGGACCTTCGGGGAAAGCGTCCACAGCGAAAGGCTGCAGAGGCTAACCCACGGCAGCAGAAGGCTTTTCCCAGGACCTCCAGTCCCGAGACGAACTCTCAGTACCGTGAAGCAGGCGTGACAAGCAGCAACGCGGCCTGAATCGTACGAGCGGACGGATCTTCCTCGTCTCCTTTCCGCTCGGCGAAAAAGCCCGTCAACGGTCGCTAGCTTTCACCAAGCTCACCGTCCTGGATCCATCTCCCACGAACGCGAAATTCGGAGAGGAGCGAACATGAACATTTAAAAGTGAAAAGTGAGGCATTGGAGGTCGTCTCTTTCAACCCTCCACGGATAAAAACAGGCGGGCTCAGGCCGTGGAACGCATTGATTTTCTGGGTTAAAACCACTTCACACAATGGCAGGGCTGTGAAATCCTAAATTTGAGTTTAGGTCCTCGCAGACTCTCAGAGAGGATCTGAACCAAGCGCCCTCAAACTCTCCCAGCTTCCCACATACACAGAGGAGACCGTTTCAATGCCTGACGTGGTCGAATCAGCATGCTTAGCAGCGAGCCTATCTGCCATTTTGAAGCAGTTAAAATTGGCAGGAAGAGGGATAATATTTTTCAAGGGGAATAAACTCGATTTACACTGTCAGCAGGAAAAAGCCCTGTCCCATCTTCACGTTGCTCTCAGCTATTTTGTACCCAACACCATACACACACACACACACACACACACACACATCCCCCAGCATGTAATCAACATTTCTAGTTCCTCTCTTGACTCATCTCCAGTTTGACCACATCAGCGCGGTCCTCTCGACCAGACACGTGCAGTCAGACCAGAGAAACAGCCCAAGTCCCAGTCACTCCCCAGCGCCGTTAAGAGTACAACAGCTACGCGGGGGGGGCACCGAGCCCACACAGAGTGAAACCAGATGTTCCTGAACCTGCAAAAAGAGGGTAGGGAGGGGAACGAGTTGTGAGGTCAGAGGTTAACCAAGCGGCTGTACTCGTTTAAATCCCACCCCTGTCGTATTTAACCTGGACAGAAACAGTTTTAAAGCGGCTATATTATAAACTCTGATCCTGATCAGAGTTTAACTTCAAATAATAATAAAAAGAAACTGCTACCAAGTAGTGGTAGTACTACCAATGATATTAATGGATAATTATCACAATAATAATGGTCTGAAAACTGAGCCAATGAACTGGAATGTTAAGGCAGGAAGGCCCCGCTTTGACTGTGGTCGATTTCAGGAAGCAACACTGCACAGCAGCCACGATGAACCAGTCCAATAAAACTCTTTAGTGTGGAATGTCACTTCAGTTCACAGCAGAGCCTTTACCAGCATTATCTCCACTGGTCCTGGCCCTTTCTGATAACAACGCTCCACAAAAATCCCTGCACACGTGGGGCTACAGGTTTAACCGAGAGATGCCATGTTGTCGTACACCATTTAAGCAGACCATAGCCACAAAAACAAGCAAAGGGAAAACTACTACAAACCAGATGAACCTCTGAATAGATAAGGCGGACTAAACAACCTCCGATACTGTGAATGGAAGGCTGTGTTAGAAACAACGGCTGCCACCTTTGCACAAAAGCTACAGGCTGCTACCAACTCTGTGTGGTTCCCCACACACCGGCTGACACACAGGAAAAGCTGGGAACGTTTCCCTGCCACCCACTCTTTGAGGGCTTTCCATTGGTCCGAGCTGGACCCACTGGTGAGGCAGAAGCAGGTCGTCATCTGCAAGTGCAGTTAGCCCACTATGGACAGCCAGGGAATTCTGGGGAAACACTACTCAATAAAGCACTCAACTCACATCAGCCAATTGAGTAATTTATCGTCCCCCACCCACACATAGAAGCACACAATCCAAGTTAATTACTGAGAGACTAGTTTTAAAAAAGAAGTCCAGAAAACCCCCTTAAGAAAGGAATTATGAAAACAATAATAAACCGTCTTCCATAAATGAAAACCCTCCAGCGTGTTTATAATACCTGTATTAGTCCGCGGGTTTCCATTAATGGGGAAGGAGAGAGAGAGTGAGAGAGAGAGAAGACCTCCACACTTCCAACACATGCACAGTCCCTGCTCAGGTCACATGACCATTCTCTCAGTAGAATGTCTGACATAGAACTCACTGAGCATGCCCAGTAAGAACCGTGCTGTTCTTGATAGAGAGGGGGGGGGGGGGTGCAGCCATTTCGTGGAACGTATTCTAATCTGAATGACAATGGCGATAAGACCTGGCACATTATTGCACTGAAACCATGAGAGTCTGAGCTTTCCCAACCATTGATTCATAAATATAACAAACTTATCTCTCTTTAAATATTACATTCCAGCAACATTTAGACATGTCTCGAGGCTCCACTCTTCCTGCCTATTACCCCAACTGAAGAGTTTTTTATTACTGTATTTAAAACCTTGGCCACTACCTTTAGAAATGTGATCCTGTGTTTGTTTGTTTTGTTTTTTTAGAACTGCTGGTAAACCATGGTATCCTTGACGCTCCATTTCGACCACAAACCTATTTACGAAACAGCAAAGGGAAAACAACCCTTTATTAGACATCCAAGCAACACAAACAGTGAAACTAACTGGGATACACTCCCAGGGCTCAATGCTAGAAATCATCACCAACAGTGACGTCATTCCCTGAGTGCCGCCCGACTTCCTGCCAGACACGTCGGAACTCCTGAGCGTTTCTCTGGCCAAACAGAACACATGTGGAAGCCCAGGAGCCGCGGGCTCTGAACGCGTTTTCGGCACGAGTAGCCCTTAAATACCGCTCCGTTTTAAATAAGGTACTGACGGTGTCAACCAATCGCCGGCAAGACTCCGAGATCAAGTCATGACATCTTTATCTCACCGGACCAGCTTCACTGTAACAAAAGCAGAGTTCAATAAGAGCAGCATACCAGTGCTTCACTTTGCGCTGTGTTGCGCGCTAACCACAGCAGGTTTCCCCTCCCCCACTTGAGCGAGTCTGGTTTGTACTGGCACTTCACGTGCATATTGCCATGGCAGGCGGATTGGCCTTCCGCGTTGGCAGAATGGCCCAGATCCGATGAAGCCAGGGTGGCAGCTGTACGGCCAGGGCGTGTGGGAGGTACAGGAGTCCTGACTGCAGTGGGGGAGCGCTGCCCCATCACTGTCGCTAACGTGGCTGTCCGTCTCGCTGTGCAGGTCCTCCAGTGACCCAGAGGGAGCCCCAGCCTTCTGGCCTCCCTCCACCACCCATCGAGAGCCATCGAAAACTCCTGGCTATGAGGAAAGTGGAAAATAGGCTCATGATCATTTTTCCCTATTAGCACTGACCATGGAATATGGAATCCTAGGCCATCAGAGTGACGTTTACCCTGGTTAGGCCCTGGACATTGAGCACGGCACAGACCACACAAACTGCTCCACCGAACAGCTGGGACGCCAGCCTCTGCTCTCCTTTTAACCACAGGCATGCCGTGTCACTCACTGCTGAGCCGGCCAGATTCATTAGTCTCACGTTCCTGCCCCGTCACAGGTACGGCATCTCCAGCGGCCTAAACGTCCAGCCCGTCCAGCCAGGACCTTCAATCCAAACGTCGCTCCAAACCATGCTCAATGAAGAAATGAACTAAGCCCAGATCATGTCTTCAACCAATGCGGCCCTGGGTCACGAAAAGATTAGCTTAGTGTGTCAGACTCGAATCCCCTCCCCGCTCGTTAGCCCTGGACAAAGCTCTCCAGAGATCTTACTGGTCGATGGCCGAGAGCAAGAACACAGAGGATGCAACCTCTCCTCTTTCCCCAGAGCATCAATAACAAAATCCCCCGCCCTTCGCTCATTGATCTCCTGAATAGACAAGCCTCGCCTAAGTGCCTTGGCAGAGATGGACTACATTCTAGGGAGCGACAGCCAAAACGGAGGCTTCAACGATCACCAGCCCCACATGCGAGTGCTGCGAAGATGCTTTTAAAATCTTTATTATTATTATTATTATCCACAGTCAGTACACAAATGAGGGAGTTAGAAAAACATTAAAGAATCCAGAAGCTAGCATATCGTTTGACCCCGAGCTCGTCGATAGGTACGGATCTGGTTTAGATACGGATCCGGATATGGTTTCGTGATCTGGGACAGGTGAAAGGCCCAGCTGAGGCCGCAGCGAGCGCAATCCGTGACGGGCCCTAAGGAAAGCAGGCAGAAATCCTTCTCCTGCACCCACCTGGCCAAACGAAAGCCCCACAGACGCATAGGGGGGGTCAACAAGACGCTCTCTCCTACACGAACCAACACAAAACGGAACGGGCGAGCGCGCCCCCGCTTTGATATCACAATCTCTGTCTCGTGAAAAGGGACAGGTGTGTGTGGGGTCCCAAGTTTACAAAGGGTCAAACAGAGTGAGTATAACAGAGTGTTCAAATCCTGGCACCACTAAAACGCCCTTCAGTAAATACACAGCTGAATACTGAATATACAGGTACAATGTAAAATATGAATCTATGAAAGACACTCAGGGTAAGAAACACTGAAGTAGATGAACAGTAGGTTACTGGCCACACCACAGTATTTCTGGGCGAGAAAACGGCCACATCGCCCCACTGAAGAGGCTTTCAAGTCGCCACAAAACACGCTTCATTTTTGCAGATGAATGCTCTCTTTCCCCCCGCCACCCTCACCAAGTTCTGTCCCTGGAGAAGGGGGATTTCAGCTGTAGTCTCGATGATTCGTCGACAGGGAGTTCCCTTCACTGGCCTGCGAGACTCAGGAAATGAACCAAAAACGGATCCATCTGGCAACCAAACGGCGCGCAGGGCGATACCAACCGCAGGTCAAGGAGAAAAGGCCCATTACTCAGACACACCGGCAACCAGGGAGAAAGGGAAACGTGGCGCACGTGCAAGACCGTAGCTGGCGGCCCTTTTGTCCACCCGAGTCCAGGCTTTAGGCACGGCCTGGCCAGGGAGGGCCACGCCTCCTCCATATCGGTCACTACTCTCCGTCTGCGGCCTGAGGAGGAGCAGGAGCCCAGAGAGAACCTACGTTGGATGGCTGGATTGAGAGGCTCGACAGGCCCAGCCCCTACTTTTGAAGAAGAGACCTGTGGAAACTGCCGTTTCCAGACAACATCAACACGTCACTTTTCAAACACGTAGAACACACAGTCATGTCAACCTACACCATAGGCTGGTGGCTTTTAATGTCGCCTCCTCTAATTTACATCAAGCCCGTCCCGTGTCATTGTGCTTTTTTACCAAAGAAAGTAAATCCGTGAAAACACAACGGTACACCTTAAAATTTCTCAAAGGACATTGCTTCTCCAACGTCACACCTTTGCAATCCAATGCCATCATTCTACTAATCGCCCTCTGGAGAAAGCCCAAAATATAACAAAATCTGCTTTATTTATCATTAACCAGGATGTGCCACATAACATTGTTTGTGTGTTATTAAACTATACATGTATATAAATATATATATATACACACAGGTCTTTAAATAAGCTTAACAGTCCACAGCGTGATCCAAACCCAAGACAATGCATGTTAAACAATTCAAGTGTACGCTGCCAGCTGCACAACTGAACTTCTATTAGAAGTAGAACCACTGTAAACTGACTCCATCTGGAGAGATTCAAAGACCTTCGCTCTTCTGCCACGTTGAACATTTCTAAATGCACCAACAAAATGGCAAGCAAACTGAGAAATACTCCTAAGAAACCGACGGAAATAATCAAATGCAAAGTTTTGTTGGCAAATACTCTTTATTCATTTACTGTATGGAATGTATACAGAAGACCGGGTCTGAACTGAAGCCTTTGAGTTTATCGCATTGGAACATATTCCTTATCCCACTTTTCATGGAATATCTTCCTCCAAACAAGTCCCCAGGAACGCGAATAAGACTGCTCATTATGAACACGTTGCAAGTTTTGCTCCAATATCTACATAGAAGTATCTACATAGAAGTCAGCAAAAGATTCGGTTGCTCTCATGACTTTTGAGCGCCCTCTGTTGGAAAATAGGTAGCCATTGCACGATCATTGCAATGTGCCATTAATAGAGAGGTATTAGTTCTAGTTTTTAAAACTTGACCAACAGAATACATGTGACTCTACGTTTCTTATGGTACTACTGTAACGAGGAGTAACCCATTATTCAACATATCCACTTAAATAAATAATGGCATCTGACATACAGATAAATAACTACATCGCCCTGCTGCGTTTACTTTTTATTTTTGCTAATAAATAACAAAACCCATGTCTAATGTACGTATACCTAACAAATATAACTATACAAATGTTTGTGTGACACGGAAAACATAATTAAAATAAATCAAATCACTAGTCAGCTTGACAAAGTTCTGTTAAATAATTGACGTCTATGAACCACGATACCAATACTTTGGACCAACATAGAATTAATATTTAGCCTTAGTTTTATTTCATGTTCAACCTTGGAGTAATAACCAGTTGAATGACAGCTGCAGCCAATTGTATTTTCTCTGCATGTTGGGATAAAACGGTTATATTTATTAACTGTCAGAAGTAACAAGCTGCTAGTTTCCCGTAGACGATCATACAAGGCAGGTCCTTCGTATACTTTTGCGATTACGTTTACGTCGTTAGGAGTGCGTACACAAAATGTAACTTTGGATCAAAAGCCGATACATAAATGTTAACATTATACTCATTTTGTGCTCCCGTAAATTAAACTGAAGTCAGGGCACAGACAGGAACTCTGAAATATTGTTTGCAGGGATAAAATAATATTACAATTATTGGAACGTCATTTAACCATCTGCAATACCAAGAACATATTTCTGGAGGTTCGTAACATGCTTGGGCAGTAACACTACTATTTAACTTACAAGCTACCGACGTTATATACACTGGCAAGCTTAATAGCTTGTTGGATCCTACCGCTCTCAGCTACTAATTTTGATAACCTGTCCATAACTTGATTAAAGGGCGCAGTTCTTCAAAATCATGCGGACTGCATTACATATTTGGGAGCGTTAAGAAAAACACAGACAAATTTTATATCAAAGAAAGTTTAAGCAGTTTATGAGAAACGTTATCAATTTCCCTATAGCATTCTCAATTATCAAGCTAACATATTTTAGCCACGTTAGCTACAGCCGCACAATTGATGGTTGGCCAGCTATTTCTGCACAAAATAACAATTGACTGGTTGCAATAAACCAAAAACGCAATTTGGAAAGAATACACGTGCATTTAATACAATGCCCAATCGCTTGGTATTTTTGCAATTATGCGTCCATTCAGTTAAAATGGCAAAACTGATATTGTAATGCCGGATAGTACCGGGGCCCTGGAACTAGTATGGCAGAATAATTTCCCATGAACAAGACATTCATATTATGCTCTATACAGAGACAGGGGCACCCCCATTATTTCTGTCCATAAGGATTCACGCACACTCCATCTCAGAGTCCACACAAAAGCGCAGAGTTACTAAATTGAAGAAGCCAGGCGGGCAGTTTAAAAAATAATGTACACAGAGACCACATAACACTGTTTTTGGCTTAGGCTCAGCAATATAAGAGTCTTCGATCGCCCAGTTCCGGTTAAACCCGATCATTAGGCAATAAAATTGCGAGATTGCAGAAAGTTACAACGTAAAAGCGCTTCTCTCTTACCTCAGCTTTCACTGAAGCCATGGCTCCTCAGCCTACATCGAGTCCCCGCCTACTTGTTTCATGACGTCACTGTATTCATTTCTAAACCGTTCAAATTTTAGGGGGTATTATTAAATTTTTTTTTTTTGCGTTGTTTCGAATAATTTTTTTATTAATGTATTGCTCATAATTAGTTTTTTACTTCATTTAATCGGTAATTTTAAGTTTTCCGTCAGGTTCCGTTTGTATTTGACGTAAAAATAGTCTGGTATCTAATTTCATATTTTATTTGTTTGGTTTATTGAATTTAATGAATGTATTTAAATCTTACAACTGCCTAAAAATCGGACCATTTCTCTTTTTGCTTAGTCTTTCAATATTATACGTTATATTATATAATAGGCCTACTGACAATTGCGAAAACCTTTAATCGGTTTTAATTTCATTTTCAATGTAACTATATTCCCTGCGGAATTTTAGGTACACTACTTAATCCTATAGCCTGGCCCAGATAGTGACGTCAAATGGAATGGTAAATCCAAGTCATACAATACTGAACAGTAGGGTGTAGACAGGGGTTATTTTTTTCTTTGTCTGCCTGATACCAATTTTTGCATCCTCCAACGCAAAATTTCCTTCTTTTTGGGAAATCTTTTATAAACGCAGCCATTCGGGGGAAATCTCGGGCTTGTATACTTCCCTATAAATATTCGAAAGATTGCATATTATTATATTATTGTTAGCCACTGCCACTTTCTCTGGGTCTTGTTTCTTCTGGCAGGTATGGAGGCTGCCTGATCTCTGAAGTCCATGTCCTTGCGTGACACTGGGAGGCTGACGGATTGGGGGCTAGTTTCCACGGCAACGGGAGAGAAACGGTGCAGCAGGCGACGGCGTTCGACGGCTTTTGTATTGCGAAGACTTTCGTTTTAATGTCCACGCATGACATTTAAGCCCTTGAGATAGATCGGTGGTTTGGTACCAGTAGCCAGGCCTTCTAAGTAAATAATAATTAAAAAAACAAAAACAAGGTAAGGAAAGACCAGTCAGGAAGGCTAGGGCACCAGCACACGATTCTGGAATACAAATTCAATGTAATGTTGTTATATTACCATTTGAGAACATTTTTCTTTTTTGGTTGAAAACCAATTAATCCAATTACCTTAAAGAGAGGCCCAGTGTTTCTAATAGAGGAACTACATTCACTATGCCACGTTGGCGTACGTTTTCCATTCGATTGACATTCCCAGACGATGCCATTAGTATGCCTCCGTAGGGATTTGGTGTGCTTTAGTCAGAAATATATTAAACAAATGTGGTGGAGTTTGTCAGCGTGAAAACGTGCCTCCCCAATGCAGCTTACTCAGCTGATTCAGCCTAAACTGATTAAGCATGCAAGCAGTTACTGGGAGACCTCCCATTAACCATGGGATACACACTTTTCCCTGCCTGGGGACAGTAACCAAACTCCGTTCACCTCACAGTTCCTAGTAGACATTCCACATATAAATCCAAAGAATTGAGCCACGCAATTAAAATGATTGTTTAATTCATTCATTTAGTCTCTGGGGTTTGGGGTTCTCCAGTTAGCCCCTCCCCTTTTGTCCATCTTGACCATCTTCCTCCATTAGGCCTCTGGGTGTCTGAGTGGCACACCAAGCTTGCTTAGTGGTGGCATCCATAACTACGAGGGTTGTGGCAGGCAGCTCAGTCTGCCGTTACTGCCCCCATTTGGTCGTTCTGAGGGAGGAGCTGTGGAGAGTGAGCCCCTTCACATTAAAAGCACGCAATCGTTAGCAGTTACCGTTTGTTGCAGCATTGTAACTCCACATATGGATGCCAGTAAAAATGGCACACAGTTATACAAACCTCTTATTACTTTGGTTTTCACCTTAGCTCTCTAAGGCACATACTGATATGGAATAACATTTAGTTAAAACAACAAATATACAAAAAATAATTTTGTGGTGAAAATCCTTTGTGTCACATTGAAGCTGACAAATGATCATTCTGCTGCCTCCTTTCCTTCACAGGTTCTTCGGTGGCTCCTCAGGTTGGTTCCCTACAAGCTAAATGCCATGATGTGTGAACTGTTTTAAATAAGTCACACTATCTTCCTGTTCAGACCACCTTTCTATGACGTCATTAAAAGGATTGATACTCCGTTCACAGAGAACCTGGGTCCCTGGCACTGTTTTGCACTGGGTACAATTGATGCAAAAATACTATTATGTAGTTGTAATGAAATCTTTGGTTATATTTTGGTACACTAAATTTCTAACATATGTGTTCAATGTAAAATATCCATTGGTATCCTGAAGCATGAAAGGATACAAAGAAAAACTTTTAATAAAAATGTATAAAAATAAATCTTAACCCCAAAAATAAAGTTTTTATCATAAAATATGCATAGCTATTTTCCTCACCTAATAATGGTCAACGCAATTAAGTTAAGTGTACTTTTAAAAATTTTACAAAGGGAAAAGACAAGAGATTAAATTCATTGGTAATATGAAAAGTGTGATACATTTAAAACTATTTTATTAGTTCAATGTACAGTAATCATTTCAAACAATCTGAAATTTAACATTGATTCAGTAAGGTGCTATTCAGAGATCTATGTTTGAATACAGAGAAAAAAAGCATTTTCACTTTTTCATACTTCAAATATGCACAGGACAACCATTACAGTTAGAAAAATACAAAACCACGAAACATCCACAAAACATTGGGGGTGGCGCATTACAGAATTTAACATGATGGAATTAATAAAGCTATAAAACCGTTAGAGATTAAAATTGTACAGCTATGGACATGATTCAGAAAGGCATCTTTACTTTTAAAGCCAAGTACGTCTTCAGGTCTAAAGAATTGCAAAACAATTTTTAAATCACATCTGCTCAGGACTCACAATATAATTAAGCAAGTCTGAGATGAACTGGTAGGGAGCGGTGGAAACAGTTTTTCCCAAATTCCCAATTTTGCTAAATTAGCATTCTGTAGCTGGAGTGGATCTCCTGTCACATCCTTACAGCCAATGTTCCTTTTAATACTGATCACAATAATGGCTGCGTTTCAGATCCACAGGGACCAATGACAGGACTGCTAAGGCATATGCTATACCAGTGATGAGCATGAGGAATCTTTCTTCTGTGGCTGATGGTATGATTAAACTCACCAACTTCTTCTCTTCTCAGCCATCAGCGTGTCTCTTACTTTAAAGCAATCAAATGAAGACTGAACTAATTGGATGTAGGCGTGTTATAACGACACACACACCGTCAAATGTATAGACGAACAGCACTGCTAAGGGGAACGTGTTTCACACCAAAGGGCAGCACCATTTTCTGGCGGAATGTACACCTGCATTTTTACTGGGGTTTTTCAAGTCGGCTAATCCCGGCAGGTGGCAGGAATTAGGCAGGGGAAAGTGACATGCTTAGCATTCAGTTATAATCAACCCTGAGGGTGATTGCATATCCTTTGGAGCACAACATGTGAGGGGATGATTGGTGGTATCCAACAAGAAAGCAGTATTTTTTCGCGGATGCTTGTCTGTATAACGCCAGTGCAGAAAACGGCTTTGGAGTTGCAGTTTGCCGTTCCGAGCTCCCAGAATTGAGGCAGATTGAGTACTTACCCAAAGTAATCAACCGATTAGGATAGGTTTAACGCTGCTTGCATGCACACATGTGCACACACACACAGGCAATTTAAATGAACAGTTTTATGTTTATACTTTCAAAGCTCCTTTGTGTTTCTACAGCTTTGTGTGTTGGTGGTAATACTATGAGTTTCACAGTCTGATCTGATTTTTGTCTGAAAAGCAACTTAAAAAAAACCCCTGCAATGTACCTATTGGTACAGGGATGGTATGAATGGAAGGGCTTGAGGGAAACCAGGCAAACACCTTCCTTCCAAGTAAAAATGACCGGGTAAATCTGTTGCAACATCATCACTGGGTCTCCTGCCTCGCATTAACACCGGAGAGGGGGAAACATGTGGGACTATGAGAAGTAAATGAACCAGCGTTTCGGCTGCGTTGATGGGAAAAAAGGAAGGTGGTTTCTTTAGCTTCCACAGGTGAGGGTGAGCTGCAGGTGACG
>JAOVYW010007842.1:45266-78259 GCA_025775045.1 Hiodon tergisus
CCCCCCCCCCAGCAGACTAAACGCATACCAAAACCCTGGCACCCGCTGCGTCGCTCACCTGGATGAAGTAGTCGATCTCAATGAGGCTGCAGCCAGTAAGTGCAGACTGGGGCAGGGGAGGAACGATGATCTGCTCCTTCCACTCAGCATGCTTACCCGCCTTAACCCCAGCCCCCTCCACCTCTGCGATTGTCCTTAGGTCATAGATGGCTCGCTTCGCCTTGTACGTCACTTTCTGTGGAGGGGAGGCAAGAACATGATCCCGCTGAAGCCAAACCATACGCATTTTAAATGACGATAACTATCGACAAATGTATCATTAAAAGACTGGGGGAAATGCAGGTGGTGGATAAACAATGGAGGCACGCAAAGCCTCCGCCCGGAATTTTACACTTTGCAACCACAAGATACTTCAGGCAACACTACTATGAGTGACTTTGTTTCTAACCACCTGGAGGGACAAACATCACCTGTGGACCAGGACTTCATCCTGAGAATTCTCCCTGCATTGTTATGTAGCCCCCATAATAATTAATGTATCCATTACCAAGGAAGCAGGTTGTACACATCCCATATATCGTCCAGCTCTGCACGTTCTTTCAGTAATATCAACTTCATATTTCAATATCCCCCTCTTGTACCTTATTTATTTTAAAACCTGACACATTTACCTCAATGCACATTTTAAGAAACATGATGGGGCATTTGGGTAACGATTCTGTTGACAATTAGTGATTAATTATTCATCCTAAGACACTTTCCCTGAGGCAACCGCTAAGTCAGGAAACCATGCTAAACCCCCCCACACCTGTATCAGGCTGGCCAGCACACAGCCTGTGTCCTTCCCAGACTTGTTGTGGATCTCGGTAGCCAGCTTGATGACCTGGCCGGGGATATACCCCCGCAGGTCGCTCCTGGCCTTCAGCATGAGCGTCCCGGTCTTAACGAGGAGGTAGCTGAACTTCCTCGTCGTCACGGCAGAGCTGGGTTTCTGAGGAGAGACCGACACAAAGGGCGCGGGTGACGAGAACGTGTCAGGAGCCTTCTCATTCCGGCACGGAACTGGAATCACCGTGGAGTCCAGAAGGGGAGTGCCATTCCCTCTTTTTATCACACGGCTTTAGAAAACGATTTGCCAAAATCAGACCAGTTATAAGGATTTATAAGGAAAAACATTCTGTCAGGGTAAAATATCGAACAGAAAAATGGCGTTACACAAGACGATACGACGTGCACTCCAGTTGCTCTTCTTTCTTTTCAGAGACAGCATTTGGCGTGTTAACAGGTCCCGGGGAAAACTGGAGAAGAATATCTCCGTTTTAACAGCGCGCGTTCACGGCATCGCACCGGCAGGGGACGCCTGCCATCTGCCAGGGAATTCAGGGGAGCCTTGCTCCACCCAGCTGCTTACCTCGATGTCAGGCACTTCGTTGAGGTTGAGGAGGTTCAGCAAATAAAAGAGCTTCTGGGCCTTGTAGTCCTTAGAGAAACGGGGCGTGTCTATAACCGCCCTCAGTCTGTACTCAATCTTCCCAAATGGCCCTTCAAAGGAGGTGGGAGTAGAGGCTGCATGGAGAAAACAGGGTTTGGGATAGACGTATAAAGTGGTCACTCACTGCATATAATATGGCACATTAAAGGACAACATGAATTTCTAATTATACGTATGTCTGACTGGATTAGTGATGTGCCAGTATAAAAACCCAGCAATGAATATTATAGTCTAGAATATTTTTTTTGTGGAGGAAATATTTACAGAGTACTCAGGCCCTTCTATGACCGTGATGCTTTCTCTGTTAGTTTTGTTTGTTTGAGACAGCCTGGAAATCTGATAATCAAGCAGTTCTCCCACATGGCTTGCTCAGCTAAACGATCCACTCAAGACACCTAATCGGCACCCAGACATGACGGGCGTCTCGCGTGTGTACATGTAGGGAAAGCAGTGCCTGGAGTGTGGCTGTATGTGGAGACCCGCGATTCCGTCACTAAGGGCTTGTGTCCACCGGGAAACTGGCCTTTTAAACTGGGCTATCCTGCTACGATACGGAATCGACACCAAAATACACCCCCCCACCCCCCCCCCATGAGCTCAACGTGAAAATGGCTCAGCACCTCGGTTCTGTTTTGCCGTGTCGTCCGCTCCACCTTGCACAAAGCAGGTTCACGAAAACCAAAAAAAAGAATAATAACATTAAATAAATAAAAATATTATCAAAAGGTGGGTTGTGAGCTAGCATAGGTCTGTAGCACTGTAGGTCGTTTGAAAGATTCCGAGAAGAGGAAAAAAACTAAATCACAGAGGGATTATAAAAGCCAGGCATGGAGAGGATGAATTATTTAATCTTTTAATCAGTTCTCAGTGCAAGGTGAGGGCTTCGTTTTTAACAGGAGTGTTGAGGTGGCTGGGTGGAGACTCCCTGAATTAATATCCGAAATGGTGAGGCCGCTGGGCGCCGTTGCTGTGAACTATGGGTCGAGGGCCAGAGAGCTCGTGGCAATGATAACAGTGGCTTCTGGCCGGCGTCGGATGAGGGCTGGCTGGCACGTTGCCATGACAACATTTGGTTGGGGTCCAGTGTCGGTAGTGGCCAGCTGCAGGTATCTCAGGCTTCTTCCCTGATAAATGAATGGGACCACCACCTGCAGGTGACTGAAATCAGCCCACACAAGGGTTGCTCTGATGCCTTAGGCCTGATCACAAGTTTGCAAGCTTTATTTAAAGAGAAAAAAAGCCAGGAAATCTAGTTTCAAGTGCAGATACTTTGAGAGGGTTGATAACGAAGATAATTCATCTGAATGGCTACAAGGCTGCAGAATTAGATCTAACCACACATTAACAACCGCTCAAACTGAACGACTCATAAGATTCCTAACAGCGCTCGGTTGTCATACCGACAACTGCACCACCTGCACGTGGTAAGTTTATGTGTCCGCTTAATGGCTTGTTATGGATATTTTATGGGCGATCCTTACTGGTAAATGTAGATGCTTTAAACACAGCCGTTATTTACGAAATAACTCGAATAAACAGCACGTGATCGTTTGAACGACGCGCTGCAGTCCTGCCCAGAAACATCTGCGACCTTTCATCCGCGACTGGATCTCAGAAAAAAAACCCTGCCACGCAGTTCTGCATGTTGTGCCGCCATCTTACCTGGAATGAGGAACTGGAAGGGAAAACTGTGACTGCCCTGAGCCAGGGTGCCTGAGGAGTAAACACAGAAAGATACGGTCAGACAAGCCAGCCAGTCCAAATCCCATTCATTCTAATTTGCCTTCGATGGACGTATTACACAAAACATCTACGTCAAACACGCTAAGTTCATTGGCGGGGATCCGGGTTTCTAGAGATAAAAATCGGTTGATATAACTGATTTGTCAATGTGACAGCAGTGAGGCAAAAGGCAGATTGTGTAAAATTTTATCAGGTTTAGGGACCGTGGCATTTGGAGGAATGGAAATTAAGATGTTTACGAGTCGGAGAACAACTGGTTTATGAGGTCGGTGAGCATGGGTATGTCCACATGTGAGAAACCAAAGCAATGCAGAAAAGCTAAGCTCGCATCCACTCCCTACACCAGTGTAAATACACCAGGGATAAAGTATTGATAAGATATGCACATTTTCTCTTGGCTTAGGCCTTGTGTTTACGTCTAAACTTAATGAAACTGGCAATTCCGTGTTTCTAAAATTCCTGCTCACCAGCTTAGCATCTTTCTTAGCTTCAAATGCATAGGTCCGCAGTAAGTTCTCAAGGGGAATATTTTGGAGATATGTCTACCTCCGGTGGACAAGCAGGAGACTGGAAGAGGCCAGATGTCGGGATGACCAAAGATTAAGACCAGGACACAAGAGGCATGTACAGAGTTAACGAGATCTGTTTTTTCTTACCCTGACAACCTAGCCATGTAACCTAGCTCAAGAGCTCAAGTCTCATGAGGCCATTTTTCATATACTGCTGATAAGAGATGTTTGAGTGTTAATGGGTGACTCATCAGTGCTGCAATGTTTTGCACTTAATGGGTAATATATCACAAGGTCAGAGGGAGGTCAGAAAACACTGTATAATGCCGAAGGTGTTTCTAAAAACTGTCTCGACAAAAACTCATAAAGAATATGGATCAAAACTTATGATGTAACAGTATCAGAGATGTCACTTTTTCAGGTGTTTATCTCACTGTAATAAGATGACACACACCCACCCAAACACGCACATGTCTACGCAAACACACACATGGAGGTGGATAACGTTAAAGGTAGGCCTGCCCCCTAATAGTTGACCAAACGTTACTCGATGAGGAAAGTCTTGGTCGATCGGTTGGTCGCGGGGAAAAAACAACCTCTCGTTTTTAAAAAAAATTCTTACAAAAGGCTGTTTTTTTATTTCTATTATAAAGTTATTGCATTGGTGTTACAAGTTCATAAGTTGTGTGATGTAACTTTTACACTTTGTATATTAATAAATGAAAAATCGTCTCCTTGCTGGTTTTTCCGACACATTCAGAATCATTACCGCTTTTGCCGGTGTTGCTGCGGCTCGCTTGTAAACTTAATATTTTAAAGTCTCATTATTATGGTTTAGAATTTCTCTGTAATGTAGAACAGTGTTAGCGATGTTACTTATAACATTCTTTCTCAGCCCTGGAACTCAAAACCATTTTCTGATGCCCCCCAAATATATATTTAAGTAATTAAAGGAAGCAAGCCCTCAGAAGGGCAATAAACAAATCTCACGGTGGGTTGCGGGTCACTATCCCGACGGAGGAGATAAACATACAGATAGCATTCACATACAGGAAACTCCAAGTTCGATTTAAGGTTAAAGGTAATCATTAACCCTGGGGCAGGTTTCCTGTTAGAGCAAGCAAGACGTGCAACTTGGTAAACATTCGCACAGCCACTTATCAAGTTATAACCCTGTTAACTAAGAAAACCTTTTTTTATTTTTGTTTTAGAACACTGGGCAAGGAAACAAAGGTGACAAAAACACTTGTATTTCTATTCTACCGACTGGGGGGGTTAGGGCTTCTTAATAAGCTATTTGGTGGTAGCTACTCTGAGCTTGTAAACATTTATGTATTTCCCTAGCACGGGAGGTGGCTTAGGTAAAGCTTATGAGATTTGTTAACTTTTCTTTACCTACAAATTGCTATAATAAATGTATGACTCATTACTAGCCATTTCCCATTTTGACCACACTTGAATTTGTAACTTCGCCTGAAAGCTCCATAGCACCTGCTTTACAGTTCACTTTTTACTAGACCAGTCTCTAAATTCTCCCATGAGCATTTGCACAAGACATAGCTGTGGCAGTTCTGAGACTGATGTCTTTTAGCCTTACCCCAACCTCTTAACCTCTCCGTAACTCCAATGTTTAATCATTGTTGATCTGAGCAATAAGGTCTTCAAGTTCCTCTTTCCCCCCCAGTCCTTTAAATGGAAGCGCACAGGGGTTTCAACTCTCATTTGCATGTGTTCTTCAGGGTCTGATAGCAGCCAGGAAGCCAATTTACATAGCTGTACATGGTCATCTTTCTCAGCAGGGGACAGATGCAAAGCTCATTTGTTTTGCCTCTGGGAGACACTGAGCCAGCAATGGCCTCCACTTGGGGCCAAGTTGGCCACGGTATCCTACAACAAGGGCACTGCGAGGCCCTGGAGATAGACTACATAGGGCCATGATGGTCCTTTGTGACCCCAGGAGTTGGACCACCTGGGGCCCGTGAAGGCCCCCAAGGGGCAAACAAGGCACACATTTTCAGTACTAAAGAACACTGCAAAGGGGTCCCTGAACGCCAAGCAGTAAACACATGCGGTTCAGATGAAAAGTCAAAGAAGATTGGCAGAGGAGGACGGGACGTCCGCCCCCTTTCTGTGGGATGGAGCAGAATGGCAGTCCTGCAGGCAGACGGGACTCACCGTCACACTGCCCCTGCCCCGACAGCTGAGTCAGTGCCCTCGTAACAACGGTCACCAGACATCACAGTCAACGATTTACAGACTCGGTTTCTTTCACAACGTAGCTTTGACATCAATACTGCGCTCGATACTTGATTCGCCCGTTCTTGTTGAGAGAAACGACATCAGTAGCTGTCTATCTGCTGGACAACTGACAACATGCTGTTTACGGCAGAATTTAAGAACCCATTCAGGGAAATAGCTTGGAATCCATTCAACTGTTGCAAATTACAAACTCTGAAGTGCAACGATTTTAACACTTAGATAGCCTGATCCTGCCTTCCAGAGCGGCAGTTCAAATCCAGCTCGTGTTATTAGCCAATTTAGTGACTGAGACAGCACAGTAGCGGCACACAATTGACAGATCACCACCTGGGCTGGGATGGGTTAAAATCGACAGGGCTTCTCTTTGCTTGTCCCTGACGAGAGTCTCCTACCAGTTCCCGGGCACCTGCAGGCTTGTAGTAACATTGGGAGGGACGCGCCTCTCCTCCAATCAGCTCCAAAGCTCTTGTGCGAGACTAGTGGTACTTCTTCACCCTCCCCACGTGTCGTGGTGGTGGGAGTCGTAGTGACAAGCCGAGATGCATTAGCAAAATTGGCAATTCCAAATAGGGGAGAAAAATTAGCCATTTTTTTAAAATAAATGAGTAACAAAACATAAGTAAATCTAATGATCAGGAACTTGTTTGAAAAGGAAAGATTACATGTTTGCGTGGTGAAGGTACCTGCTGGCAGTAATTGTCATTAGGGCAAGAAAGCTCAGTTTTGTATTGCACTTTAACCCTTAAAACTACGGCACTTTTGTACGTTGCTCTGGATAAGAGCGTCTGCTAAATGCATAAAATGTAAATGTAAATATACTCTGCAGGCAATTTCTTCTTTGTTCCGGCTTTTAAAAATACAAAAAAAGCATGACCCACAGATTCACGGGTTCCTCACTCCCTCGCCTTTCGCCCTTGCTCCCTCACCTTATTTCCCTCATCTGCAGAAAAAAAAAGCAGAAAAACCTGTTGGCTGATTATTGCGCTTGGCTGATCCAGTGAAAAGACAAACAGGCTGCATGCAGGTAACCCATTCCGTACCCGCTTGGGAACGCTGTCATCACTCTGATTTTGTACTGAGCCGATTTACATACAGTGATCATGTATATAGCAACAACTAAATATTGTTCAAGAGACTGTGCAGAAGTATACATTTCGTCTGTGTCCTTCCCCCTACGTGTTTATCTGTGTTCGCGCATGTACCTCTCACCATAACAGCACAATTTTAAAGAAACTGTTACCAGCGCAACTAGACCAGGAAGACATTGTATCCTGATGGCATGTTGGTTTGTCGTTTGGACAAATTTTAAGTGAGGGGATACAACAAAGCTGACAGATTGCTTTCTGCTCGACATGCTGCAACAAAGCAGTGAATCATCTGAGCCAATTTCTGGTTTGCAGAGTCTTCTGAACTCTTGAAGACTAAGTTATTCAGACAAACGGCTTAACGGGTTGGCATATTATATGACAACGTAACTTAATGATGGATGGTCTTAGGAATGCAGACGCACACACACACACACACACGCACGCACGCACGCACGCACGCACAAACACACACACACACAGACAGACAAACACAGACACGATGTCCTTAGCCAACCAGGTGTGGCGAACCAGCAACCCCAGATTGAGTGAGAGGAACAGGCATTGCTAACTCATGTTACAGGAACAAGAATAACAACCTCGGTCCATTAGGAGATTCAGGAAGCAATGAAAAGCACAACACATGATCTCACCCCTGAAGAAAATTACGAATGTTCACCTTTCAGTGCTGTCAGAAAGCTGGAGTGAAAAAGGAGTGAATGCCTACATTGTTATCGTTTACCTGAAAATGTTGTATTCACGTGCAACACTGCTCATAGACATAGGTATCAACAATCGCCAACAAATATATATATATATTACATTCAAAGACCACAATAAAGACAATACTGCTGGGAAATGATATATTAGGGGTGTGAATCTTCTGCTTAACATCAAAACAATACATGTCACAATACATATCTGTTCATATGGAACGATTTGATACAATACAATGGACCTTTAGCTGTTATCTTGTTGTATGATTACCAACCCGTTGCATTTGTGGTACTGTGTCCAGAAAGGTTTGGCAGTTGCCTCAATATGATGTAGTTTCTTACAACAGATTTGGGTTTCCCAAATAGACATTAAAGCTTACCTGCTGTTATCTTCTCTATGCTTGGATTTAAACTGCAATAAAAAAATCATTACTCAGCACTTAACGCTCTGAAATATGAATGAAAGCTGAATTGCTGAAGCTTATTTAATAGTCTGGACCAAGTCTTTAACCACTGATATGCAAAAACGGAAAATGACAATTCGACAAGAGATTTGTTTACTAGGTTTCTGACCTAACCCAAATGTGCTTATTTAAACTTGCAACGTTGCTAAAACGTCAACTTAACCCAACTAAAACCTCTCTGCAACGTTCTGAAATATTGCAGGGTGTTTACATTTTGTTGTTCGACTGATTCGTCATTACAATGACTTGACAGCTTTACTTGTGGGACTTGTGACTGGAATAAAAGGGACTTGGTTCCCTGTATCGTCAATGTTGCTCCCCTTCCGACATAAGCCGAAATAGCTCCAGACCTTTGACTTTAAATTAGTGGGTGCTAATTTAGTGTGACTCCTTCTTGCTCTGTTTTCATGGATAGCTGGGTGTCGTGTGAGTCTCAGGAGAACAGAGCACAACCATGCAAGTACAAGTATTCCTGAATTTAGCTGGTTTGTCGTGGGGGCTCGGCCAGTTTGCGGGGTTCACCGCGCCCACCTTTATCTGCCACGGACAGCGTGCTGCTGAAGTACTGCTCCTCCGCGGCCCACGACGTGTCGTTCATCTTGCTGGAAACGCCGCAGGAGCCGAGGCAGTTCACCTTGATGGCTGTGGTGAGAGAGAGAGAAAGAGAGGGAGAGGGAGAGAGAGAGAGAGAAAGCGACAGAGAGAGAGAGAGAGTGAGGGAGGGAAAGCGACAGAGAGAGAGAGAGAGAGAGGGAGAGAGAGAGAGAAAGCGACAGAGAGCGAGGGAGAGAGAGCGACAGAGAGAGATAGAGAGAGAAAGCGACAGAGAGCGACAGAGAGAGAGAGAGAAAGCGACAGAGAGAGAGAGAGAAAGCGACAGAGAGCGAGGGAGAGAGAGAGCGACAGAGAGCGAGGGAGAGAGAGCGACAGAGAGGGAGAGAAAGTGAGAGAGAGAGAGAGAGAGAGAGGGAGAGAAAGTGACAGAGAGAGAGAGGGAGAGAAAGTGACAGAGAGAGAGAGAGAGAGAGGGAGAGAAAGTGACAGAGAGAGAGAGAGAGAGAGAGAGACACACGGGTCAGTGTGGCCAGGTCCAGTCTCCACCACGACTTGCTTCCTGGCCTGGCTACTCCACTCTACTACTAATCCACTAAAATTCTACAAATCCACCCAGAGAAACTAATTAATACTACTAACCCATAGTAGCAAACAATTTATAATATTAAAATACAGAGCGTTACAGAGACCCAATGGTATGGAGTGCTACAGAACACACTATATCCAGACAGACTAACAAAAACCAGATTCAATTCTTAAGCATCGCTTATAGCAACCTCAAATAAGTCGGTAACCTCAAAGTTAAATATATCGGTGAAACACCTTACCCCCGATCAAAGGCAGACCTAAAGTATCAAAACGAATGAATGTGGACTACGTTTCTCTCGCTAGTAGGTTTAGACTGAAAGAGCCAGCCGCACCAGGTTCAGTTAGATGACTTTGCAGTACTGAAATAAAAAACGCCAGCGACAGATATTGGCCCTCAGCGAAAAGCGCTGCATTCCCAATATATCCTATTACCTTAATATCCAGAAGAGGAGACGCAAGCAATAGGCGATACGAGACAAGCCCAAAGCCTTTTAACATACTGCCTCCTTGTTCTTCTGGCAGCATTAATCCCTACTGTAAACTGTCAATCTGTGGGCCAGCGTCTATTTTCCTGTCTGGATTTCCACAATGGCACTTCCTGGGATAAACAGCAAAGAGGCACGTCAATCAAACTAATAAACAAAACGCGCGCGTGCACACACACAGACGAGAAAATGCATTTAAGCAGGAGACGGAAAGCAGCGGAGCTAAAATTCTAATTAAATTGGGCCCAACTCTTTAGTTACAACGGACCGCTAGTCTGCTTGGCTTCCTACAACTGGAATGGTGTCTTTTGTCCAGAGGTGGCCAGAGAGTCGGTGAGCGTTGTTGGGCTTTCCAGTTATCCCTCCATAACTCCCCCTTACGTCTTGAGAGAGTCAGAGAGCCAGGGCACCATGCCATTGAGATGAAATGTAATGAAGAATGTGGATACTATGACATCTCCTCCAGACAAATAAAACGGCAACAAAAAAAAACGGATAATCCGCTTGCAGATACAAGAGATCGCGTAGGTAGCAGACACCCGTCTATCAAAGTCTTTGTTGAGTGTGTTTTCGTAGCCCCTAGAAGCAGACCACGTTAGTGAACCCTTGATGGCAGGAATATGAAACTGGGAATATAAAATAATCTGACATTAGTCAAATAGCCATTCTAAGAGATAACAATCGCTCTGAATAACCAACATTGTAATTAGCCATCATTATCGTCATCAAATTAGGTTCAAAGTGTGATCGGTCCAGATGACTCGGAGAGATACACAAGGCCAGTGCTGTTTAATGGAGTCATGCAAGGCTCTTGTATAGAGCTCCCTAGTCACGTCAATCAAAAACAATAGGAGTCATTCAACACTGATTACAGCTGGTTATGTTATGGGTCTAGTGCCAAAAATTGGTTGGACATTGGGAGACACTTTTTTTGGAGACTGTTTTTCTCCAAAAATGGGACATATCTGTACAAAAGCCACATCCACTACAGGATGGGATTACAGTATGCCCAGTGATGGGGAGGGAAACTTGTGACTTCATTGTGTCTTATAATGACAGACAGAAAACCTCTGTAAATTTCACAAAACCTCATCAGCCCCATTAAGACCCGGTTAAACTGCCCCCTTCGCTCCACCTCCACCTGTATTTGCTATGTTTCATCCCTTAGGCCCCGGTTCCAGAACCGCACGCCTAAAACTCTGCATTAGTGTGTACACAGGAGGCGGCGGGTCTGTCGTTCAGCCACTGATAGACCTTCCCCAACACTAAATCTGATTAACAGGCATTACCGCTCCGGACGCCATCCAAGCGCATGCAGCAAACAGTTCCGTTGTGGGTTGATTCACTTGACTGAAATGTGATGCCTCCGTGTAGCACCTGGTTCAGCTTTAATTATAAGGTTAGAGTAAATATAGAATCTGCTCAATAAAACAATGTAAAGTCCTTTCTCAGACGCACACTTAAGTTAAGATAGAGAGGCGCCGTAAAAAAAAAACGCCTAGGATTAAGCCACCTGAATGCATCCAGTTGAATGGCTGATCTCAATACTGTTGAGTATTTTAATGGTGCCGTCAGTTGAAACTAATGCAAATACCTTTGGCGTTTAAAAAAATCCCCTTGGTTACAGGGAGTGATACCGCCAGTCGGCCCAGCCAATCAGGGACCAGGCCTTACAATTAAGGAAGAATTTGACCCCGGTGACATCACCGCTTCACAACAATGAGTCAGCATGGCTTGGACATGGGTTACACGGGCAGAGAGAAAATAACTTTCTGCTCCTAATCATATTTCCGAGCTAACAACTGAGCAGTATATAGTTTCATTTGGGACAGACAACTCATACAGGGGATTCATTGTGTTTGTTTAAGGTCCAACATTTGAAAGAACAAAAAAAAAAAAGAATGAAACACCCCTTTATCCCTCAGCAAAAACAAGGAACAGGCAGAACTACTCAAACAATAGATGAATTGTGTGATTCAAAAGGGTCAGCAGTATTAGAGAGGAGATGAAGCACTGGAGAAACCCCCTTCCTCCCAATCTCACACACACTCACACTCTCACACACACTCACACACACACCCCTAGAGTTCCTCATTCTGTGCCATGGGGGGAGGCAGCCAGTTACCGTGACGCCCATCTTCACCTGACGGCGACGACAGAACAGAGCCCAGTCTCTCCCAACAGAGAAAAGGCTGAGCTGACAGACTCTCAGAGCTGGTACTTGCAGGGAAAGTTTAATTGGATAACATGCTTAGGTGACATGAAATTTTGAAATGTTTATAGACAAGTTTATACAGTTAAAATAATTTTCAAGTGTAATCAAACTTCTGACTGGGTGTGTGATATTGATGCTGTTGACTAGACAATCAACAAAGAAATTGAACATATGCTGATATAAAGGCACCCAATACGTGCCATTAGTTTCTGCCCCGCTTACCCTGAAATGAGTTCTTCTCAACTTGTACAGACATGATAACAGCAGCTAACTGACACAATTAAACACAGCGGTTCAAAGTATTTCTGAGACACTTGGAGAACGGCGTTTCTGAGACGGAGCCAGCCGTGCTGGGAACTTTCCACTAACACGGTGAGGCAGACATCGGGTCTGGAAGTGCACCTCTAAGCTGGTCTCTCGGCTGAATCGCTCATTACGAGCCTCCTTACGACCCTGAAACACTGTCGAGGTCTGCTCTCATCCTTTACCACTGACCCACCCCGCCTCTTTGCTTCCATCAGCCCCCACAAACTGTCAACCAGAAAGTAAGGACCAGGAGGAATAGATGGGGGGGAAAAAAACTCACCAGCACAGCACATTCGGACAAGTGTGCAAAAGGCTACAGAAGGGCTGGCTTTAAGGGCTGACCGCAGTAATGATTGAAGAGCGGCAGTGCATTCTGGGTGTGGAGCGCTTTTTCCCAGGACAGGCCGAAGGGGAAAATACATAGCTAAATAAGTGAATAAATAGGGCTTTAAGAGGCTTACTCGGAGGGACGCGTTACGTAACGTGGCCCGCGCACGCATCGGGCTACCGGCCAGCCACTGGACACCAGCCCGCGCGGCCAGGAGGTGGACGCGGTGGGGGTTGTTAAAAGTACGCACCCAAAACGGGACGCTCTCCGTGAGCCCAGACACGACGGGGAAGTTTGGGTCAAGGTGCGGACGGAGGAGAGGAAAGAACTTCAGGAAGCGTACACCCTGCCAGTGTCTGCGGATCCTACTGTTCTGCAAGTGTCTCTCCAATCCCCTGCCCCCTCCGCCTTTCCCCACTCATGACTGAGCAATTAACAATTAGGGGGGAAATTATTTTGTTATATTCGGAGACGTGCTGTGAGGGCACACATAGAACTGCTGGGCTGGTAAACGCATCCTGAGGACAATCTTTCATGCACAGAAAGTAATGATCCGTTCTGCTGAAAATTCTGGCTCACTGACAAGGCTCCAAACAAGAAATATAGTGAGCGCGGCCTTGCGTTTATCTGGACTTAAGGGCTTGGTAATGCCAGGACATCTGGTTGTGTGCAAACAGATCAGCTTTAGTGAAATTTGCTGGAGTGACCTAGCGAACACAGTACACCAACTGTAGCACCAGGCATTTTATAATCCTGAAATTAATTTAACACATAGACATATATTTTATATATTTCATGGCATTTTATTGTTATGCTTATTTATAGACGTAAGAATACAGAAATAGACAGTAAAAAAATGGTTGTAAGTAATAATCCGAGTGTTTTCTCCCCAATTTGGAATACCTGGTGCAAATTTATCCCAGCTCATTGCTATGAATCCTGCCGCCACACACAGGGAACATGAGGAAGTAAGATTGGTTTCGTCCAATATAATCGCCTACAAGCCACCCCTCTCTTCCGAAATCTGCCGGCTACGCAGCTGTCGCGAGACATTCAGCGCTGATTGGAGAAGAGGCGAGTCCCTCTCTGTGGCACTGCCAGCCTGCCGACGCCTAAGGAGCTGATGGGAGACGCGGGTCAGCGATGTACCGGGGGCTCACTCAGCTAACTGAGCACTGCTACAGTGGTCACTCCATAAAACAAGCTAGCATCAATTAAATACAAGGCAGTCGTGGCTGGTGGGAGTGCTGTGTCACCTGGCACGTGAGGTACAGGGTTTCTATCCTCAGAGCTCCCTCTGTAATTAGAGGGACAAACGGCACACAACAGGGTTGCATCAGGATCTGGTACCAAAGGAACAATCAGCCTGTCGGCCAAATCCTAATGAATAGGTTGAAAAAAGGATAAAACATGAAAAAGAACTACTAAAATGATGACAGTTCGTTTTCAGGAGAGGAGTTCTTATAGACAGCTAACAGTGTGCTTCATTGTATGGGAAAACGGGACGTGCTGCTCTACATTTTACTCTGCTTTGTAACGTTTTCAGTTGTACTCATCTTCCCTGGGAAGATGCCAATACACTTGTGTCTAACAGTACCAGCTAAACGCTACGGGCTTCCTGTGGAGCGACTGAAAACAAATCACGCGCCAGCAGAGAGAGAGGGCCACAGGCAAGGGCGCCAGCCCTTTCACCAGGTATCCCACCAGGCATCCCAGGTACGTGGGCGTTTAGCAGGCGTACAGCTTCTAAACGGGCTTGTGGGGGCCGTGTCTGATCATTGCTTAGGAAGGGGGAGCCCAAGTTGCAGGCTAATCCGGCTAAACCCATTTCTTGGTGAAAAGCGATGAGTCCCGGTGTGTGGAAGCAGTTACGCTGCATGCCAGGAGACACGGCTGCAGTCCATGTGACACCCTGCGCCGTCGCTTCCACTTCCCTGATAGAGGCGGAAAGGGGCGAAGTCCCTTGCATGCTTTTGCCAGGGCTGGATGTATATTCTCTTGAAATGAGGAAACTCGGATGTGTACCACAATGCCAGCTCAGAGGATGAGTCTGCCGGACACGTCCCCTTCTTACCATCACCCAAAAGGTCGTTTCGCCTAAAGAGGGGGATGACTGAACAGCATATCTGAACAGAAAACAATGGATCCTAAATGGATCCCCCGCTAGCTACCGTAGCTGCTGGATTCAGAACTTGTCGGTAGCTTAGCGACATTGTACGCCAATTCAGACACACCTCACCATGGAAAAATGGGTCGGAATTGCGTTAAAACGGGGAGGAAGCTAAGCAAAGCTATACAGCTACATCTGCCGTGCAGTGCCTAATTTCAGGAGTAAAGCACTGGCCTGACCTCTCCTATTAACGCTCCGCGGCAGACAGTAGGAGCTGTGTCCTGAGAAAATGTGCTGCATTCCTGGCTGACGTTACCCCCGTTCCGCCCCTCCCACTGCCAGCCATCCCCCCTCCACATCTTCTGTGTGTCACGAACCCTGATAAAGTAACCACTCAGCCTCAGATCCTCAGATATTGCTCACTGAGGACATTTGGGCTGAAATTTTAACAACCCCTCCCCGGCCAGTTCACAAGACAGACAGTTCCCTGCCTTAAAATTAAATACAGTGAGAAAGGGAACACCCATTCAGAAATGAATCCTATGAGGGGGCGTATTTATTATCCACTGAGAGGTGGATAATAAGCGAAAACTGTAGTTAATCCCTTCGTGAAAAGGTGTTCGTAGACCTGCATAAATAAAATAAATTCTGATATACTGAGTTCTTAGTCATTGTACTGTACATTAAAACATGTGCACTACAATAACCCAACAACTGCACAGTATGCCGATTGCTTGGTAACACTACCAGCTACCAAGCAATGTGGCTATGACACCTTTTAAAATCAAATATTAAATCCTATATTCTTCAAAGAAAGAATTTGTCACTCTATATTAAAATAAATTATTTTGTTAAAATACAAATATATTTTTAGATTTGATGTCACTCCATGAAAAAAATACTTTAAAACTACAAATAAATATTAACTAAATATTCAAAGCAACTTCAAAGCACCAAGGATTAGGTTGATTAGGGAGATGATTTTGTTCACAAGCACCTGGAGTACTTCATGTTAATTACGGTGTTCCTTAGCATGCTAGCATGAATTTCATAAATACTCAATAAGAGAATAACCATAAAACACCACCATATCCACAGACACATTTTTCCCCCAAGCCGATCTGTGAAGTGCTCAAACACATTCTAATTTAATACCATTCAGTTAATTGCTCATCTTGTTTTGAACACTATGGCTTTTACAGTAACAACTGTAATGCATAGGAAAAATATCTTTCGTACGGTATGAAAATTAGACTGTCCAAAGCTTGGAATGAATTAAGTAGACTCAAAAATCAAAGGATTTTTTCTGACATTGGAAACTCTGAGGAAATATGTGATACTTCTAGGTCACTCTGTCTTATCAAGAATGCATTGTGTTAAATATTATGCCCTAAATGAAAATGAAATGTACCAAATGAAAAATATGAGAAGTTTCTACACAGTAGTTCCAGCTTTTTTTTTTAGCTACCAGTCATTGATATTGATAATATGGGTAATCCTCAATTCAATATTAGCTGCAAAACAGGGTTATATAAAACAAAGGTTTATATGATTTTAGCTACTGCAACCAACCCGAGTGTAGGGCGTGTTTAGCGTAGGATCAGGGGAGATAGTATTTACAAAGAAACAGCAATTCCTTTATTACCGGGCAGGGGTAGAGGAAGGAACAACACAAAAGCCAAGGTCAAAATTGTGCAGAAATGTCAGGGCTTCAAAATCAGGTTCTCAAAGTTCAAATCGCTATCAGGTTCTCAAAGGTCAAATCGCTATCAGGTTCTCAAAGGTCAAATCGCTATCAGGTTCTCATACAAAACAGATTTAAATGCAAAAATCACTATCAAACCATCTTCTCAACACTCCTCTAGTTTGGCTCAGACAAGCTCCAAGCTCACTCCAATGCACTCCACTCAGGTAGGGGCCTCGGATAAACAAATAAGCAGCTTTTTATGCTGTATCTTGATTACCCATTGCCTTCACCTGAAACTATTTCACAGTTGAGGACTGTTGGCAATGAACATGAATCAAGGAAAGTCAGGCAGCCAGGTCCTGTAGTGGCAGGACACAGATTCCCTGCCCGCTGTTGTGCCAAACTACCCAGTGCTGTTTCGCCGACATATCAAAGTCCAAACCAAATTTAACTGAACTCACTTTAACTAGCTAGCTAGCTGGCCATTTCTCCAACCCATCGTTTCACCTCTTGCTACAATTCAGGAACTGCTGAGATAAGCTGGAGGTTGGGCATAGTGAACTGTGGTTTGCGTATATCAATCAGACATCAAAACCCCTCATTTTCTACAATGCTGGACGATTATACATCTAGAAAATAAAAACAATAGCTGTAATTGGTACATTCAGCTGAGGAAGGCAAATACTGATACAACGTTATTTAGAAGTAAAACAGAACCAAACTGAGATTTCCAAAACCCCATACTCCTAAAAATAATATTTTAAAACATAGCCAAACCAAAAAGCAGTAATTAATTCAAATTGTTGATAGCATTAGCTAGAAGTAGCTGACATTAACAAAAGGCCCGGTTTAACACTCATTACCACTTCCCAATGATTATGATTGAGGTGAGACTCCATTCCCAGGTTACATGATAGCTACCTAACCAACTAGCCTAACGAGCAAACTAATTCTGATCACAGCGTGTTCAGGAGAAAACCAAGCTTTTATCCCTAAACCTGGAGATGACTTCTGGCTTCCTTCTGCACTATCACAGGCATACAAAGGGTCGACTGACGTTCACATCACAGTACCTCTAGAAGACAGGTTCTTATTTTCTCAAATGAAGTACAATGAGAAACCGGTATCGCAACGGCCTGTAAGATAATCATCACAAGCAGAGCAGGCACCAGCTTTGCCATTAGGTTGCCACGCATACTGGTACATTGCATCATCAACATGAGTCCCAAACATCACACAGTCAGCAGTCTGTTTCGCCTCCTTATCTACAAACGCCATCCCTCATAAGCTGATTTTTAAATTGCTGCCAGGTTGACCTAATTAATCAACCCTGCCGTAAGGAGACTTTCCCATTTAAACTGTTGACTTGGGTGTTAATAAATAACCGCGTAAACTAAGCTTTTTGTGTGCTGTCTTTCATTCATTTATTTAAACGTATAATTTTACATATAAATCACGTGGCGATTTAGGATGTAGTTTATTATGTGCATGTTTGTTATGGGCAAAACAGAGATTTTATTTTTAAATGATGATCTTCACAAAAAAAATCTAAATGGGAATCCAAACTGAGATCCAGAAAATGTACATTGGGGATACTGGTTATCCAGAAAACGTACATTGGGGATACTGGTTATCCAGAAAACGTACATTGGGGATACTGGTTATCCAGAAAACGTACATTGGGGATATTGGTTAGATCATTCCGTTTTTATTGTGGTTTATGTGATGCCCCAGAATTAAACAATTTTTTAGCCAAACCATTTCTAAATCATAGAAAATCGTTCATTCTAAAATGATGACTTCTACAGACTTCTGCCTTTCAGGAACTGTTTTAGCAGTCACACGTCGTAGAACTCAGATATCTACTGGGTGCTTGTGTCTTAAAATGTCATTTTACTCTTTTATTATCTTCAACCAGACAGAGAGACAGAATCTCCTGCTCCTTCTTCTATGAATACTGGGCAGGCCCCCCATCTACCTGTAAATGTAATTCCAAGCGCTGAAATAATGGGACAAAGGTCACTGAGGGAGACACAAGAGGAGGAGTTCCCAAGCCCTGCCATGCATGACGTGACTGGAATTAGGGAATCGGGGCCCGGCCAGGAGGTTGGTGGGGAATGACTTGATTTCTTGGGCACAAAAGCCGGCACATGTTCACAAAGTCCCAGAGAGGCCAGGGCCTGAGCCAGGCCAAGGGCAACAGGGTGTTGACGCCGGTGCCCCCCCCACACACACACCTTCCTTCAGAGAGCACCCTGTCAATTAATCCACAGTGCACTCGGTACGGAATTCAATAACTGACATTACCATTATTTATGCTTCACATAAATGCTCTTCTAAAATACAGACTAGACCATGAGATGTGAACAGAACAGATTGTTCTGTTCTTGAGATTAGGACCCTTACAGATGCAGAATGTCACCACGGACCAGACTTAAAATCCCATTAAGACTTAAATCAAGTCATCAATGTTAGATCAGGACTGACTGACTCAAAGTCCGTTTGGAGCGCTTCCGCACTGAATGCAGTACATTTTTATTTTTTCCACAAAGCAAAGAGTGAAATTACACACTGCACCCTTCTTCATAAGCAAACCTTAACCTGCCGTCGCCATGAGTCACAAACACATGCGATTTACAACTGGGAGTATGCAGAATTGAGTCAGTGAGAACAAGCTCAACACCCACTGTCACCTCCCTGGTAGGGACTCAAACCAAAGAAGCAGTATACCTCTGCCCCACTACTGTGTAGGTTAACAGGCTGCTTCAACACAGAATGGCAGATACCCAAGACTGTTATCTGTGCTTTGTGCCATAGGCTAATTAAACAAAAGACAAAACATGTCAAATAACAACATAAGCACTGCAGACAAGTATGCAGGGAAACACACGTTACTTGACGAGTTTCAAAAAGACACTGGAGAAAGTGCGCAAAGACATGCAACGGTACAAAAAGCAAAAAGCTAAAGATAACGCTGCATGGACCTCCACCTGTTTCTGCTCTCATCATTAGGCCCAAAAAAGGATTTCTCTCTGGACGATCCAGTCGCGAGTAAGGCAGCTATACCTGTCAGGTTTTTTTGTCGTTTTAGTTGCGAGTAATGTCAGGAGTTCGGAAATGCCGTGTCAGACTACTGAATGTCAGCAAAGGCTACGGCCAGATATGGCATCTTTTCTTTTTCCCAGATTAAACCCATTGGTCCTCACAAAGCTCCACCCGAGAAGCAGCCCTCGGTCGAGCGATGCTAAAACACATTATTCTCTTACCCTCACCATGCAACACTCAGCAGCAAAGCTTTCAGACAGCCAGTCTCAGGCTTCATTAAAAGGAAGTGACTAACTCTATGGATCGCCCGGCAGACGAGCGCACGGGTCAATCCTTACTCTTAATGCATCGCACCATTTTATACTCAAAGAACTGCTTCTGTTCCTGGGTCAGATTTATATGGCCATGTTCTAAGCATGCAGGCCTTCAAGGCTTGGCTACAGACGCCTCTGTGTAAGAGGAACACGTAGCCTTTCCAAACCACTGTATCCAATCCACTTTCCTGTTTACTACAATTTTTTTTTTTTTAAGATAACATATATTCACCCCAATATGGTATCGCAAATTGCGTTAATGCATCTGGGGAAGGCTGAGGAAGTAAAACCAGTCTCCTTCAATCCACCTGTGCCTTTTACACTTTTCAGGCTACACAGCCACACAAGAGGTTCAACGCCGATTGGAGAAGAGGCGTGATCATTTCGCAGCCACTGCTAGTCTGCAGGATTCCTGGAAAAGCCAGCCGGAGATGCCCGTTAGCGACAACCTGAGAGCAACCCTTCCAATTTAACCATCCCCAACCCAGGCGGCGCGCCAAAAATCGTGCGCTAGCCCTTAGGGTTCAGTGCGTGCTCGGGCGGGTACCTTCGAGCCACACTCGAGAGACCTAACTAACTCCACAAGTTTACTTATTCGATTAAACCGACCATATATTCACACCGAGTCCTCAGGTTGATAGAGGCAAGGTTCCGACTACTAAAAAATAATGCTGCGTTCAGGAGGACTGGGGCTTTAGCTTCTTTTGTCTGAGAGCGGGATCCATTAACATGCAAGTCAAATAGTACTCGACCAGCGTGCGCCGTATAAGCGGTCGAGGTCTGCCAGCGGTCCATGGGTGCTCTGGGGCTCAAACACCCACCGAAAAAAACCCACTGAGCACCCACTGAGCCACGGTCATTATGTTTTACATTTAAATGCTTTGAAATGAATAGACTGAATAATCTGTTTTGTTAAAAAAACTGCCCCGAATAAAGCTTTTACAGAGGTACAAATTGGTGGACATGTTTTCGCAACCCCAACGGATGTCCATTGAAAGTTTTCAACCATGATACAAAGAGTATTATCGCAATTTGTGAGGCTGATTTGACACAAATCTAAAAATATCTAAACTGGTAGCGACCCGGTTAAAGTTAGTAACAAGTAACAGACTTTTATGCAGATTACTTAGTTAAGCAAAAACCGGAACTTCACCCAGATGTAACCCGACACAAAAAAAAGACCTCCGTCTCCAGTGTTGATGAGGTTTCATATTTAAAAGCTGAAGTGCACTGAAGTGGCGGTCAGAGAACTGAAAAGGTATTAAAACCCATCTCACTGTGCCCGTGTCACCCGGCACATTCTCCAGCCTCGCAAGACTTAAAAACCATCTCCAGTCATCAACGGGAAAGGCGAGACTGAATTATGTAGCTGTCCTTAATGCTCATCAGGACCATATCGGTGAACTTGATGTAAACACGATTTTCCATCCGGAGATCTATCTTCACTGGGATAGAAACAGCTTGTGGATGAGTGCAATAATTAGGCCTATATAAAACGATAGTGGGATTCATAACCGTTTTAAATAATTATAGAATACTTAAGATACCAATTTCCTGAAAATACCTATATCTTCCTCCCCCTCTAAAGTGAGCAAGCAACATCAATTGGAAAAAACAAAAGTCACCACCTATGGTTCAAAAGTCACTGCCTATGGTTCAAAAGTCACTGCCTATGGTTCAAAAGTCACTGCCTATGGTTCAAAAGTCAACACCTATGGTTCCAAAGCACCCAGCAATCTTAAGGCACACCTCCCACTTCCTTGAATTGCGTTGTTAATTTAGTCAGCCATAAACATTACACAAGCATAGCATATGTGAGAAACAGAAGCAAACAGTTTAGCTGGCTAATTTTTACGCACGAACAGCAACTTTACCTTGCGGGTTTGAGACTAATTACATACCATAGCAACAGATAAAGTATTTAGAACTTTTCTACTCCGAACAAAACTGGAGACAAGTGAATTCAAGATTCTCACTGTCATATGAGAATATCTACAACGTTATAATAGCAACTTCGGGATAAATTAAACGCGTCATCATTCATTAACCCTTGCAGAACGGACTCTCCGCCCTACAGGGCTGTCGATTTGAGCTTGGACAAACAGAAACCTGCCTCGACAAAAAAACGAAGCACTTTTCAAAATCGTTTTACAGACTACACCAGGCTCTTTTGTGGTTTAGGCTCCGAGTCCTATATACAAGACAGTTAACTGCAATGCAGCCGTTTGTAAACCAGATAACTTTAGATTGAACCTAGCCGATAAGCAGCTTTATTCCAAAAAGGCAACCCTTAGAATATAACATCCGAGTGGAGGCATTCACGTGTTCCTCTATTACTTTCATGATAAAGGCACAGTACCAACCGGAGACAGTAGGGTCTTTATGGACCTCTACAGAAATCTTAAAGATCTACATTTTACCTTTTAGCCGTCTTCCTTATTTTCGCCACTCTCTAAGTGTTCAGTCGGTTGCTTAAGATTGAACATTTCACCAGTATAACCGATTCAAGTGTTTAGTCAATTTGTATTACATGAATAAAAAGTATAAACTGATGCAAATTTATTCAAAGTAGACTATTTGTGACATTAGTTTAAACAATAATAATTTAACCTTAATTGTGTATTGGCCTCGCCTTTCCACACTTGTTGAATTGGCTGCGGGTGGTCAATCACTGTCACTTTTACAACTCATGAAGGCTGTATTATCGTTCACGCTACTATTTACTATAGCTGAAACATGGAACAACGCTGCTTCAACGAACCTCAATTGTGAAATAAAAACGTTGTACAATGACATTAAATGCAAAAAAAAAAAATAAGTTTCAGATATAGCGACTGGATATTAAAACAATGCTACTGGTATCGAATGGCAACCCTTAACGTTTAGTTCGAGGATTTTACCATTTGTTGGCCAACATTTGGTGCAATAAAGCAGCGGTCCGTCCTCAAAAATGACGATTATTTCCTTCATTCGTGTTCAGCTACACGTGAAAATTAAGATAATGTTAGCTAGAATAAGTAGAAAAATAATAAGACTATTGATGCGACTCAAACTTCTTTGTAATTTGAATTGATTCTTTAAAAAACCAATAAAGATCAATAAATGCAACATTGTGATTAATATAAAATAAATGTTTTAAACTAAAATAACCTTCTCGTGTCGACTTTTTCGTGATAATTTGTCGAGTCAATAACTTATCTATTCATAAAGCTTGCCACAGCCACATACCTGACTGTCGGTAACGACCAAGCGATATAACGAGGGCGGCAACGATGTACAAATGTATGAAAAATTATGTCCTTGCTCACCTTTGTATTGCAGAGGGTTGCCACTTGTTATTTTAATTGTCCCCGAGATCGATTCGCCGGGACTATAGACCACTTTATTATTGGTGAAAGTGATATCGAATTCCTGGAGCTTGCCCATGTCGCCTGGCTTTCCACTACAGCGTAACGAAGGCTACGGGAACAGAAACCGTTCGCCAGTGGAAGGGAGACGGCGCTCTAGCGTTGTTCCACCTGCTTTCTATCTAGATCGAGCTCTTTGAGGCTGTGGCCCTGACGTCATAGCTGGGGTGGAAAAATCGCTCTTTTTTGCAGAGACGATTTAACCAATGTTCGGCAGTTCTGCTAGTTTTTCCCATTCATGTTAAATGGAACCATTTTCTAAATATTTGTCAGAAAATGTTTTAAACTGCTAGTGCCAATTAGTAACAATTTGTAGCGGAGTGTTGCCTTGGAAAAGTCCGCCTATCGTTAATAGAATGTAAATCGCGCGATTCTAAAGGGTCATTTACCAGGCGAATAGTGAAAAGAACGTGATCCGTTTACAATGGATGAAACTAGCATTCATGACAAATCTAGAAATCTTTCTTCTATGCAATTCATGAGCCACGACCTCTTGTATCCTCTAATGAGAGCAGAGCTGTGGGTCCCATACCTAAGAGTCTTAGGTAGAAAGAGGCTACTTATGCCTTGAGCGCAGTACTTTTATTTTCTCTAGTAAATGTTTTCTTAGAAATGTAAGTGGTAATTGACAATCATGTTCATTTACCCAAAAATAATTCCAAGTGAATTTCGCTTTCTTTTAGTTATTAACTGTGATGAATGTTTTCATTATTTAAATACCTTGACCCTAAAATAAGGTCAAGGTATTTCTGCTGAAACATCTAAACAATCCTGTGATCATGTAATTGTTTATTCGCCTTCACCTGACCACTGACCAACGGCATGATGGTCGTTCGTCAAAGTTAATCTCTCTTGGCCTCTGGTGCTGTAGTTTTGCACATGGCTTGGCTCGTGAACTAACTGATATGTTTTCAGGAACAGTTGCATGAACAGTACATCGACAAAATGGGTCAGAAAATAGCATTTTACTCCATCTCCACAGGACTGCATGTTCACCACTGTTACAAGGCAACGAAGAAGTGGGGAGGAATTCGGCAAATTGAGCCCTCAGCTTCAAGTCGTGACCAACATGACAGAATCCTGCTCCTAGTGAACTTGAGGCTAGCCGTATTAGGATGTGCGGTAGTAAAGATTGAGTTGTGCCATATCGCCAATAAAATTGATTCAGTCAGCTAATGTGGGCAGCAGGTATTGATTAATAAGCTAGAGTCTAGATTTCAGTTTGGTGCTTATTGGTTGGTTCTTCTGACACATGCAAGGTGTGGTGGGAACGGGATGTGTCCAGTTTCCAAGACAACAGACAATGTTCCTACTTGGCTTTTGTCAACCCAAAGCAATGGCTCATAGTTGTTGCTTCTTTGAAGTTAGGAGAGAAAATCCACATGTCATCTATCGCCTCCAATTCCTATCGATAGCAATTCATGTTGCTGCTGTGTCTTGTGAACATCCAGCGAATGGACCCTAAAGGCCTCATCTTCAACTAGAATAATAAATGTATAATGCAACATTACCATCTGCGCCTTTAGTAGCCTTATTATCGAAGTATATAGGAAATATTTGCAGCTTGTGATGTATGATATCTTTGTGTTAGTGTCTCTTGTCCAAGTCTCCTTAGAAAAATATACTTAATCTCAGAGGGGCTGACGCACAACCAAGGATAAGTTAAAATAAAAATGAATAAATTCCCTTCCAGATCTGCTTAACAATCCATGTGAATAACCAAAGAGCTTTGTGGAGCTGTGGAGAATGGAGTAATGAGACTTCAAAAGCCTTCATAGGTCCTCCAGTAATTTTGTTACACTGATAGTACATGGGTGTCTCCTCCCTACCATGTTGCATCAAAACAGATGTTTTGTCCGTACGTTGTCTATAATCGTCTACATCAATAGAGTATCCCTCACAACAAGCCATGTCAATAACTGAGTCGACGTTGGCAATGAGTGTCAAGTTCATTATTATTTCCCAGTTAAATGACGCATTCCAGGTGACATTGTGTCCATAGTCAGGACACACACGATTTAAAATACAAATCAGGTACAGCATTACCATGGTTACATTGTGCCAATACTGCATTATCCCCCGGCAAGAACACATTTAACCGTACAGTCTTATAGGGCCATCTTGTGGTATTTAGCAAAAGTGACGCCAGATTTTCCCCTTAATTTTCTAGCCACAAGTAGGCAAAAAAACAAAACCTGCCCGCATTCGGGGATAATAGCATAATTGAGACATTTCAACTATATCACGTTTTTGGTATTACTGGCAGTCAAGACAAGTAAAGAAGCGGCAACACCAATGTTCCTATTTTAACTGAGCAGGAGCATCTATGAAAACCGGCCAATTGCATAGATGTAAAGAAAGTTATTATTACTAGGCAACCCACACAGATTCTCAATGGTAGATATTTGCATTGCTAAATTAATTGTTTTTTATAATTAGGAATTAATTTTCTGGATGTACTCCAATATTTACTATGTACATGGTATGCAGCAGTTGCACATTTTGTTAACTGTTAACTAAGTTTGTAAAACGTTCCACGTGTAATCTGCCTTTAAAAAGATAACTTTTTTTGACATTTGTGGGGGTGGCATTATACCAGAAAATTTGGACAGATGACATGCACCAAGTGGGTCTAAGCAGGGAATTCAGACAATGCATTAGATACAGTTAGTAATTTAATGAATACCCCTATCCTCAGAATTCAAGGAATCCACACTAATAAACATTAAGTTCTAAATCCACACCAATAAACATTAAGTGCTAACGGAGTAATTGAGTGTGCTAAAAACGCTACTGCCTAAAATGGGTAAGTAATGTAAGCATTCGTGAACTGCACATTAGAGTGAAATGTACTTCATCGACTTTAATCTACGCGGAAAAGGAAGTCAGGAGAGGGGCATCTGTCGCATCAGGCCCGCTCCTCGTTCTCGGTTTCCCCGAGGACGCATGTGCGGGCAATGACCTCGGTCACAGTGTAAGGGTCGCAGTTGCCGGCGGGGCGGCGGTCCTCAAAGTAGCCCCGCCCCTCGTGCTCAACCTGCCGTGGGATGCGGACGCTGGCCCCCCGGTTGGCCACCCCCATGGTGAACTCATGGATGCTGGAGGTCTCGTGGAAGCCCGTCAGCCTGCGCATGTTGTCCTGGCCGCCGTGTGGGTCGTAGAGCCGGATGTGCAGGGCATGGCGCTCCTTCAGCTTCTTGACGGCTTCCTCAATGTGCCTTTTGTGGAGCACAACGGGAAGTAGGGGTTAGCTGAGACACTCCATTTAATACTGGACTGGCAGTGCATCATAGAACATTGTGTTGTGCCTGTGTGCATGGGTACGTACACTGGTCATTGTGTATAGTGTTGTGTTTTGCGGATCTTCATGAGTGTTATATGGTATTGTTTGTACGTATCTGGGTGTGCATCTGTATTATTATGTCTATGAGGGTTTGTATCAGTGTGTGTGTTTCTGTGTGTGTACCCTATGAGTCGTATACATACTGTAGCCCTTCCTTGGCCCTCATGGCCGCTGTGCTAACATTGACATGGCAGCCGGTCCCATTCCAGTTCCCCTTGACAGGCTTGGGGTCCAGCGTGGCGATCACCCCAAAGTCCTCACATACTTGGTGCAACAGGTACCGGGCCATCCACAGGTGGTCCCCTGCCTCCACCCCCTCGCATGGCCCCACCTGAAACTCCCACTGCCAGCAGAAGCGTGGAGGGCAGGGTGCAGATTGTCAGGAAGGGGGGTGGGGGTGTGCAGGACACAAACAAGGAGAGCAAAAAACAAGAACGGTTTGGGATGGAACAGTAGAAGAGAAAATAAGGGGCGTGAGTGATCAGGATAGAAAACCCCAATTAAAAAAGAATCGGGAAAGATGTGAGGAAATACCAACATTCACAGTGACAGGAAGAGGGTGTGGAATGTGCGTTTCCAACCAAATGTACTCTTTAACATACTCCAACACATGCTCCGCCCACTTATCCTTGTCCTGGATGATGGGGGGGGGATCAAACTGGATGAGGTGAAGGTGAGGCTGTGGGCAACGTACCTGAGAAGGCATGACCTCTGCGTTTGTTCCCCCGATCTTAACCCCAGCGTACAGGCAGGCCTTGTAGTGGCAGCTCGGAATGTCTCTGCCGAAGGCCTTGTCCGCACCCACCCCACAGTAGTAAGGACCTGGAGTATAAACACAGTAACACGATTGATTACTAATTTCTTTTCATTAAAAAATGGATCCTCCATACGCTTGTCTTTATCATTTGTGTTGGTTAGGGGGATGTTTTCATCAACAACTGAGTTACAAAGGTGAGGCAGAACAGGCACTGAAGCTGATATAGAAACAGGTGGCGGCAGCAAGAAACGGATACAAAATGACATTCCTGTCACACGACCTTTGAATGTGAAAAAGACATATAGTTTCCAAAGTCAAAAAACGTTTATTGTTGTTTTCTCCTATTTGCTCTTAGGAAGCTAGGTGGTTCCCTATGGGTTTAAGAGGGTCCTGGTGCCATGACTCATATGTAACTCAATCACTCCTGGAGGTTTCCCTGCTATTTCATCTGGATTCCAGCAAGCGACAGAATTGGCCCAGTGATTAGTAGATGTCACCTTGACAGACACAATGAGAGGAGTCATCAAGGAACACTCACCCTGTGGGGCGGGAAACCCATCTTGGGGCCAGCTGAAGGGATGTCCACTAGCCCCTAACAAGGTGTACTCCTGCTCCAATCCAAACCAAAGCTGAAAATCCTGCACGTCCTCCATCACCTTCAGACAGCTGGATCGCAGGTTGGTCTCTGAAACAACCAAGACCGTTGTTAGCTTAGCTTACCTCAAATAGTAACACGAAGTATCCTTTAAGTGGTTTGTACTTTGGTGCGAAGTGATCAGTTTCTATAGAATCTATAATCTCTGACTTAGTGTGTCATATAAATAAGCCAGACCTTTTATCTTGCAAATAATCTTTCTTGTAATGCATCTTACATATAAACAGATTATTTAGAGCTTTTCATGACTCTTTGTCTAAATGGGTTTTAAAGTGAGTACACATATTACAAGAATACACATATTACAGGTATGCTAAAAAATAAAACCCTACTTATTCACCCTTGTGTGCTGACAAGAAAAGTCTGGCAAAGTAATAGACTCCCAGTTACTCCCAGTTACAATCCAGTCTTAATAATGTAAAGGCCTTCTTGGCAGGGGTTGTGACATTGATTCATGTCCTAATTTTGCCCACGTAGCGGGAGATGGAGCCAGAAAGGGAAGAAGTTAGTGGGGACAATTTACTCAAAACAACAACAACAACAAAAAAAAAAACCACATGTTTTAAAATACTTATATCAGATTCAGATTAAGCACCTTTTTCAGGGTACAAACTTGAGATTTGAAACTGGTAACACCTTAACCACTACATCCTCTGGTACAACGTTTGGTTGAATAGAAAATAAAAGATTGTGAGTAATGTAGGCCAGAAAGACAGCTACAATGGAAATTGTGGGATTGATGTTATTTAGGGTTGAAGTTGCAGAAATGGAAAGACTGACACCTGCAGGTGTGCGGTTGTACTGCAGCACTTCACACAGCACCAGCTTGTTGGGATCCAGCAAGAAAGGATCTCGGAACATGCGTACGGGGATCAGGTAGTTGTCACTGTTGGTACCTTCCGCCTGGTACGTGCTGGATCCGTCATAGATCCATTCGGGAATATCTGCCAGGGAGATACCAGCCTCAGTGTGACATCTCCTCTCGATGTCAAAAACATAAATCATTGAAAGACCCTAGGCAACTTGAGATATCTCCCTTCTGAAGGTGGGAGAAACAGAATAAACTATTCAAGTAGGAAATGTATTTATGATAGTTAATGTTAAAAACAGTGAATACAACGGGTGTTCAGATAAATTGAAGGCTGAGATCATTGGAAAAATTCTGAAGTGAAGAAGGAGAAGTACTATCAGGAAAGGTTCTAACCCTAGGTGACTGCATGTACTTAAAAATGCGGTCATATCATTGACGTGGTCATGACCACGGGTCACGTGCTGCTTCGGCACTATATATCAAGGGATTGTTTTGGCATCATCGTCACCAGACGAAGATGCCCTTGGTGTCCCCAGTGTTGAGAACGCACGAACCCTCGATCCCCTGAGGCTCCTGGTCCAAGGTCCTGATCTTGCTACGTAGCCCCTCCCCGGTGCCGTCGATCCACACGTAGGTCACCAAAGTTTGGCCCCCCTGGGACAGAGCCAGGTAGTGCTGCCGCACGCCTTTGTTCAGACGAGCGCTCTCCGACACCGAAGACATGGCCGACCTGCACAAGAGGCCCAGAGGGGTCAGAGTCGGCTGAGAGGCAATCAGCAGTCACAACCCTGATTCAGCTACAGGACCGCTATAATGATCACGATCAGTAGAACTGACAAATACAAACCTCTATGAAAACAATTCTCTACTGAGGACACAAAACCACCAAATTAGAAGTGTGATTCTTTCAGGAGAATTGCAAATTATAAGTATCAACACATAACATCAGTACATTACAGAGATTTAGATTTGCAGCCTTTTCTAAACCTTTTTAGCAAGGTGTCAGTTGTTATTCACTTACTTCCCAAAATTAAATCAAACACAACATTTTCCAGATCTGTCACTGAATATACAGCAATTAAATGATACCGGTTTGACACAACATTTGATCATTAAAACTGCTATGAAACTTAAGATGAAGGCATAGTTAAAATCAAAAGCAACATTGACACACAATTGTGTCCATGACTGGCATGAAAAACATAAAAATACGTTTTCATAAATAAAACTAAACTAATTCTTAGTTTCATAAATGTTCGGCCTAAGACAACGTAAAAAGTAATTAGGTATTGTTAAAACCTGGATAAAGTTTCCATGGAGAGTAACTAAATCCCCAGCATAAAAGCCCAAATAGATTGAACTTACTGGAATTAGATGGAATCAATCAGTCAAAGTGTTGAGCTGTTTGGTGCTCCTGGTTTAATTTCTGTATTTAAAGAGTTTGGAACCCAACAGGTAAATCCTCCAGAGTGACGTCATGGGTTAAACACCATTCAGGACGCTGTCCAACAGAGATTTGCAGACACTGTAAGATGCAAAACATCAATCTAGCCTTAAGGAACGATAGAGTTGCCTACAGTGCTTTTCTCCATGGTAGGCAGCTGTGTCCTTACAATGTACTTGCTGTGTCCCTCTGGGATATTACATTCAACAACTATGGTAACGAACACACCAAAGAGTTGTATCAGTACCAGCTAATTAAAATACACTGATTAGTTGCCGCAGTGGAAGAAGTATTTCTTTCTCTATACAAACAGAAATGAAAACAACAGATAATAAGTGAAGACCCTATCTAAAATAAACAGAAATGCCCTAGTAAGCACACATGTACTGAAATTAGTCTCTGCTTTTGCAACTAGTAGTTGTACTGAAATAATTTCCCAAAGGAAATTAACTGCTACATAACAGGTGTGCCATCGGTTTAGACAGTATATGTCAGCTATGTTTATTCTAGCCTTGCACTTAAGCTCGGAAGAACACACACACACTCAACTGGGGATTAAGTGTCAGTGTCCAGAAAAGCATTACATGTTGACTTTTGTGTCCTCAGGGCAGGGGCCAGGGGAAGAAAAATTGGTAATGTTTGCAAATAAGGTCCACGAGAGCCCATGGCGATATGTTTTCTTTGCTCCATCACCGTGCAGACACCTTGATGGAGGCAGAATCCGAGCAGGCCTCACCCAGAACCGGACAGCCGCGCTGACATCCTAGCAGGAGGGTGCAAGCGCATTATCTTCAGCAGAGCCGGTCGTCGTACAGATGAAACAAGGCCGGGGGAAGCTGATGCACTCTAAATCGTCTTTGTGTAAAAATGCTAAATAGCTTGCACGAGGTCACTCGTCAGTACTGGTGAAATAGCTCCCTGACTCTTCAACAATAAATGCAATTAAGAACAATGAAAACAACAATAATTAAACACGCTCGACTAACATATTGCATTTGTAAACAATCCTCTTCCTCAGGCCTTCCTCACAATTCTGCTCCTCTTCCGCCAATCTCTGACTTGCTCCGTCCTCACCGGTTGGCCACTGACCCACAAGTAGCATCGGTCGGTAGGTATCCGCACCGCTTATGAAGGAGGTGAGGTTAAAGGGAACAGGACACGTAAAAGCGTGATCCCAAAAACACATTGAAATAACTGAATAAAAATTTTTTTCATATTGTTAAAATAACAACAACAATGTTAAATAATTACTGATTTATTGTGTCTTAACAATTTGCCTGTGACAGCCAAACACAGACTTGTTTATAACACATGTTGTGATGTCATTGCCTGCACTGTAGCATCACAAGTACCTGCTGTTCGGTCCTCACCTCCAGTTCCATGTCGGACCTGTGTGTTTCCGGGGCTCGGCGGCCTGTCTCCTGTAATGCACCCAGCCGGCAAATCAGTTTGTGGGCTATCATCACGTACAACAGGGAGGTAAGGGCTCCATTCAGTGAACGGTAACTTGTTGTGCCAGCATGGGAAAACGAACCAAGGGAGCGATGTTGACCGGTGAGGGAATCGAGCGCAAAATAAGAACTGTAGAAGCGCGGGACGAGAACCATTTAGAGGCTTATTTTAAAGTGTACGGATGTCCAGTCATCGTTTTTGTCCTGCAGACACGCGCGACCTTGATCCTATCCTTCCCAGAAATGGGTCGCCTCTGTGCATCCACCAGCAACACAGTGTGTTCTCTCTGCTCTGCTCTTCAATGAACACAACATTTATTTTGCTACTCTCCATGTAAACCATTTTATCCGTTTATCACATATCATCTTCGGCCACTTTGTTTGTATATTAAATAAAATCGCTCTATTACCAACACAAGTTTGTAGCAGCATGTCAGGTCGCAGATAAAGGTGACTGAAATGGAGTGAAGCAAGGATTAATACGTAATAGAAAGCGGACCCCTTTCCACTCCTTAACTGTCAAAGTCAGTGTCCCCCAATCACAAAACTCACACGTGTATTGAACGAATAATTTAATAATAACCAGTATAATTAATTTTACTCAGGTTGATAAAGTTTAAAGGGGTGGACACATTCTGGCAGCAAAGCCTGCCTGAATCGGCCCCCCATTGTAACTTTTCACAGGGTGGTCATAATCTCACCAAATTCGTACACAAATCCCATTTTACCATGAAGGACATGGACATGAGGAGTGAGAGGAACAGGCCTCCTCAGGACCAAGGGAACTGTAGCGCGTCCTTCACACAAAACAATTAGAAACAACAGACTGCACCGGAGAAGGTTAAAAAGTAAAAATAAACATTAAAATCCTGATCTCCTTGACTTTGATTTTGAAGTTCTGGACCGGAGTCCTTGTAGTCAGAATCAGCCATCTGACAGGGACCCAGTTCCTTTGACAACCTCGGCCACAACTCCAACAAGGACATCAAAGCTCTCAAAACGATACAAACTGAACCAAGTGTATTAAAATATATATATATACAGATACAGATAAACCATTCGCAAGGATAAATGTATGATGTCAACTATAAAAACGTACACAATTAATCACTGCCATAATTATTGTAGTAAACGCTCCATGCACAGTATTTTCTTTTCAGAACAGCTATACAGCCAGAGCATCGTATTCCACAGTCAGATTTGTGCAGAAGGACTGAAAGGAAA
>JAOVYW010007843.1:6954-19301 GCA_025775045.1 Hiodon tergisus
ACACTCAGTTACTTCCCACAATCTACACTCAGTCACTTTTTACAGTCAACACTCGATAACTTCACTCCGTCTCTTCCTACATTCTGCCCGGTAAGAGGTTGGACGCCAGGACTCATGTCCGCATTTAGGATCATATGTTAAAGCTTGGGTGTGGGGTCCATTTAATTTGACTCATTTCATCGTAAATTCACGTTACCAGCCGAGTAGGTTATTGACAACTAATTTCAAACCAATTAGAATGAAACGCTTTGCTATGGAAAACAGATGGGATGGGAGGAATTAGGAACTTCTCTGCGGTGCACGTGTTGGGAACCGCGCCAAAGTAAATGAGACTTTTACAGGCTTCATCAGAGTTGGACTGTCTGCTCCTCTGCCTGGATCCAGACACTGGCCAGTCATTGTTGCAAAAAGATCATTAGAGCGGCAATGTCCTTTTCTCCCCAATTTAAACACATTGACTCCCCGTGTTTTGTTTTCTTCTTTAAATGACTGAGAAAGGTGTCGGGTGTCAGAGAAAGATATGTGTCATTGTTCAGCGGTGGAAGAGGCTAAAGCACTTTGATATCTGCTCGTGTACACAGAGGATTCTGTGGGTATTGTAGTGTGAAGAAGGAAGAAAAAAAACCTTCTCACATTTTGTCCTTTTTATTTTTTCGAAATGAAAATTCCTTTATAACCTGAAGCAATATGAGTGAATGAAACCATTATTTTCAACATAGAGGAAATGGCGCAGGGAACAATTGGGGTCTGTCTTGACAGAAATCTCGGCGCGATTTAGTTTACGGAAGTTGAATCTGGCTTTGATTAACTCTCATGAAATTGCTCCAACAACTTCAAGGTCAAATCAATTCAATAGTCACGGAGGAGTGTGCGCCTTAAGACTTAAAGATCTGAAAAGGTGCCGACTCTTTGCTACTGTAAAAATATGCAATGCAAAATCAATTTTGACATACCAGACAGCCCTTTGTTCATATATAATGCTGGGGGGGGTGGCACAGTCGAAAAGGCTGCAAGTGAATTTTTACTAATTCAAAAAGAAAATACAATTATGGTTACTGAAAATACAGGGATTTTAAGTGGAAAGTTTGATTTTAAAATACTCCCAGATGGTACTTTGGACAAACAAAAGATAATACAGTAGGTCTGAATTTCAGTATCATCTAAACACAGAATTAACTTTGAGCAAAGCAGCCAAACTTCAGTTTGGTGGTTCACTTACTTGCACAGACTAGAAGTAGAGGTTAACTGAAGGGATAAACTCATTAAGCACCTGGTTCTAAGTCCCTGTAACTCCCTTGTCAATCCATCAGCTACTTTTTATTGTTTCGGAACTTTCATTATCAATAGTCTGCCCTTTATTTCCATATCTGGGGAAAGAGCCAGTCGATTCATATGTGTATGTCTGTCTGTTTTACGGTGTTTGTCTGAAATGTGACCCTTGTGCCTGTTTGTGTTTCTCTTTCCTAAGACTCCTTGTCTTCTGGCGACGACGAAGACTACGGCGAGGATTCGGACGATGCAGGTAATGGAGATGGTGCGTTCCATACTTCACCCATTCATTGCGTCGACACCTTATAACGTGAAAGTCCCAGCGTGAAGGTCCCAGCGTCGTTCCTGAACTGTGGCCGACGGCTGCGGCTTTCATTTCACTCAAACCCTTAATGGCTAAATTGGATGGAATATCTTGCAAAGTTAACAGGCATGACCAAGCGCTCCAGGCACTGTGTTTACGTTATTCGCAGAAACCTTGAAAGTAAGGGTGGTGGTGGCAGTCCAGGAACATGGTTGCGTTGGCCAGGGTAGCAGCAGGTTGCTTATTTCTTCTGTTCTTAAAACTCCTCCCTTCTCTTCTCCTTTAGCTATCTTCCTTTGTGTTAATCCTTGCCATTAGCTGGCTAAACACTCTCAGGTTTCCCACTGGTTGAAACAGAAAGCACTTTTTTTGACGTCAAGGTTGGGTCGCATAGCTATAGTTCTTGATTTTTTCATATCTGAAGCTTATACTTGTTGGTATGCCTAATTTTGTTCCAGGTCAATCCATCTTTGGTTAATTTTCTTCTAACCCTTAAAAAGTGCGCGCGTGTGTTTTAGCAGTAACTGGTGTAGAATGTTGATGGGCCAAACAAAACGGATCGCACCATGCATTTTCCTGGTCTAAATGGGGTTTTGTTCCTGAGATCAATCATCGGAACCATTTAAATCACAGGGTTGTTCTTGTGAAGGTGATATTTTCATGCAGTTTTTTTGAAATACTCAAAAACGTTCACAGGGAAGTAAATTTTAAATATATTTTATTCTTCCCCGTGACTGTCCTTTCTCAGAGTGCCAGGTCACTGATACTTAAGACGGGGGATTAACCAAAACCCCCCCCAAAAAATCCTTTTGTGCTTAAACGTCGGCTAATCCAGTCCTAATTAGCCTGCAGTAAAAGCACTCTTTCTGCAGAGGTAACAGCCCAAGATCACAAAGACATTAGTCACCACTTTAATGATCTTCTATTGGACTATTGAGGAGGAAAAGCTGGCGCACATAAGCTCACTTTTTTATAATCTTCTCTCTGTCTATTGAGCCGTTCCCCTCATGGTTAGACACACAGTGGACCTAAAACACTTACTAGCAAACAGCACTCTCAGAACATACATTTGATTTGCATTTAGTTCCAACACAACGCTAGGTAGCTATACATGGATTACATGTAGTTCTGACACAACGCTAGGTCGCAACACCACTGAATACCTTAAGGACTACCTTTTGGACTGTTCCTGTAGATTTTTGACATTAAGCATTATGGGCCTAACCCTCTGCTCCTCGGCGTCCATCTTGCCCCCTATCCATCTTGCCCCCTATCCATCTTGCCCCCTATCCATCTTGCCCCCATCTATCTTGTCCCTATCTTGCCCCCTATCCGTCTTGCCCCCATCTATCTTGCCCCCATCTATCTTGCCCACTATATATCTTGCCCCCTATCTATCTTGCCCCCTATCTATCTTGCCCCCTATCCGTCTTGCCCCCTATCCGTCTTGCCCCCTATCCATCTTGCCCCCTATCCGTCTTGCCCCCTATCTATCTTGCTCCCTGTCTATCTTGGCCACAGAGCACAAACTAAATGCTACACAACTGCTGACCTGCGGTGTTTTCACCGTGTCCCCAGAGACTGTGTGGGCCTTCACAAGGGCCCGGTGTGATCTCTGTCCAAGTCTGCCGCTGCGCTCACAGGCGTCACTCGGACAAATCCCCCCCAATGCCGCGCGCCACAGCCCCAGTCCCAGGCCCGTGCACTGCGCCTCGTTAATGAGTCCCAGTCAGTGTGGACGAAGGGCCCTCCTCGTAGCCTCCTGGCAAGGACAAGGACGCAGATGGAGTGAAATGTAAATTATTTTCTAAAACCAATGAACCAAACAAATGCCACTGTGTTTAAAATAAACACAAAACAATCTTTCAGTTACTGTTCTGCTGCTGTTCTCCTCAGCAAATTGAGTGGGTAATATAGACCTAAGGCAGTTTATGTTAGTATGGCTTTCATCCTGGTATTAAATAATGGTATAATAATAATAATTTTCTTTATCACACTCCAAGATTACTCTGTGCTTAACAATACCTGAAAACAAAATAAGAAATTAAGAGAAAACTGAGAATTGAAGCTTTGTTGATGGTTAAACAAAACACCATAGTGTATAATTAAGTATTTTGTATAGGCCTAGGGTATAATAGCCTGCTGGTTGTCTGGTGAACACACTGGGATATAGCCTGCTGGTTGTCTGGTGAACACACTGGGATATAGCCTGCTGGTTGTCTGGTGAACACACTGGGATCTGGCCAACTCTGGCTAAGGCACGGCGGCACTGTGTCCCGCACACCGCTCACGTCATTCCACACCAACAGGAGGAGAGGCAAGGGCTGCTGGTGGTTTTCCTTTTAAGGCGGCGAGGCCCTGTGAACAAGTGCGCTTCAGCTGTCCCGTGTTAGCAGGAAGGGGAGTCCCTGGCTCTGGAAGGAGTCCAGCCAGCAGTCAGCTGTCCTACTGGGCCTCGCTACTTCTCTCGCCTTGCCAGATGACGCCGGGGGGAAAGCAGCCTTACATAAGTCGCTTAACAAGAACGTTTAGCAGTTGTCTGTATTTGTTGTGTTTTACAAGAAGCACCAGATTTTTTTTCCCTATTATTTTTGCCTCACTGCTTTTTCGGCCCAATCTGGGTCCACTGTTCTCAGGAATGGAGCCTAATTTACACTGTGCTGACATGGATGCGGCTCAAATCCTGGAGGGAGTACTAAGTTCTAAGTTCTAAGCGAGGGTTGAAATCGTTACCGAAAACAGCAGGGGCTACTTTCTGATGTTTAAGCCTCAGCCACTTGTGTCCGTTGGGATGAGATAGGCTAGGTTTGATCAGAGAACTTGCTATTGACTTTATGACTCTTTGTGTGTGTTTTCATTGTATGTTTTGGTCTCAAAGGATTTCACATTCCCACGATTTGATGTAGGATTGAAATTTCCTAACCTTTGTATATGTGTGTGATCCTATTGAAAGCCTAAATGAATGACCAGTTCAGTTACCAATAAACCTAGCCTTGTGAAATCCAACAGTCACAACAACTGTTATTTAAGGTTTACGTTTTACTCCCCTGCACGAGGGAGAAGGGTTAAGGAACTTTACTCCAGTTGCTAAACGTGTCTCAGAGTGCTTCAGCTGGCCACTGTGTGTTTGCTTTTCCAAACAAATCTCTATTCAGAGTCGAAATTAGGCTCCCTGCCCACCACCAACAAGTCCCAGAGAGTCTTTCCATAAACAATCCTGCTGCCCCCCCCCCCCCCCTTTAAGTCCCGCTCTCTACTCCACCCACTGGCTGGTGGGGGCTAGTCTAGTGCTCTGAGCTGGTCTCGGTGCCCCAACAGTAGGTGATGTGACTGGCACTGCCCTGTTGAAGCTGGTTTCAACTTGTGTACACCAGGGCTGGTTTCTTTTCTGGTTGTGTGAATGAGAGGCTGGTTTCTATCCTTACAGTGTTCACCAAGGCTGGTTTCTACACAGGCCTGGTGAACGGGGGCTGGTTTCTCTCCTGTTTGTGTGATCGGGGGCAGGTTGTGACACTTAGGAAACAGTGGGAGACCTGCTGTGGGGGAGGAGCAGCATGATTTAAATGAGTTAAAGGAGAGGGGTTGAGTGAAATCAGGAGAGCAGGGCAGGGCAGACCAGACTTGTCAGTCAGCTGGGTCTGTGGTCCCTCTGCCTCTGCAGCCGTACTGTCTGTGTGTCCTGTCTATGTGTCTTGCCCATGTGTAATTTTGGTGCTTTGGGTTGGAGCTGCACTGTCTGTGTGTCCTCTTACTCTAAATAGGGTCAACCTGCTTCAGCCTGTCTCTGCCTTTCATCCATCCACAATCATCTCCTCTGTCTCCTGCTGAACCCAGAACAAAGAACATCCCACAGCTTGCACCATTTTTCCAAGTGAACCTGACTTGATCCTACATTATGGGATTTGACTAGTGACAACTCTCTCTCCCTTACCCTTCCCTCTGCAGAAGCACCGTACTGGACCCGCAAAGACCGCATGGAGAAGAAGCTTCTGGCAGTCCCAGCAGCCAACACAGTCAAATTTCGGTGCGCCGCTGCTGGGAACCCCACTCCCTCCATCCACTGGCTGAAAAATGGCAAGGATTTTAAGGGCGAGCAGCGAATGGGTGGCATTAAGGTGAGACAGCGTCAATACGCAAAGCCCATATTTGTATCATCTCTGTCCCTAGCTACATGCATAGGCTTTTTGTCTGGCTGTTTGTGTCAGCACTGTTGCTGTTTGTTTAAGCTCTGTCTCTTGGCTTTGTGTGTAACCCCCGTCTCTGGATTTTTGTGAGCTGACACTGGTCAACTAGTCAAGTAATGAAAGTATTTATACTTTAAAGATTAATAAAGGTTCCTAGATCTGAGTTGCTTTTTTTACCCAGGGTGGACTTGATTGATTTGTGAGAATGACAGGGATTGTAGGGTATTCTGGGGCCTCTATTTAATAACATGTTCACGGTCCCTCCCCCGCGCACACTCTGTTGGGGGTCATTAGCCAGACCCCCACACGCCCCGTGTTGACCTCCGTGAACCCGAGCAGCCCCACTGACAGACCAGCAAACGGGATTGGTTGAAAGCACATTAAGTGCAGAGGTCAACCTTGTGACTAACACCCTTCAGTTTCCCAGTAGAAATCAAGCCGACGCAGCCACTGTCTGACAGTGACAAGTTTATTTGACAGACTGAAGACAAGTCCTGACAGCCATACAATGCCTCACGCAAATCTCACGCCCACAGGTCGTTTCTCAGAAGTTGTGCTTTTGCTCACTTCATGCATATTAATACGTGCAATGGAATAAAGAGGTAATTGCACTGGCAACCCTAACAACCAACACAAAGGGATTATTTTACCTACCCAGAAAGGGGCAGAAGGCATCGGCCTCTTTCTTAGTGCCAGGCAGGCCTCTTAAGACCACAGCTTCGAAAGAGCGACTCAGACTCTCTCAGAGTGGCGACCCACGACCCACCGCACCATAGCAAACTGTAGTGTGAGGGGCAGTGTGCAGTGCCATTACCGCAAGGAAGGCCACGGAACAGTGTAAATCATTCTTTGACTTTGGTGCCAGAAAAACTTCTATTCTAATTCAAAGTGGTGTGACCAAATGAACGTGTCTGGCCAATCCGGCACCTTGGAAAAAAAAAAAACGAGATTGTACCCGATCTCTAGCTATTTTCTGGTTAAATTTCCCTTCCTCTTCTCCATTAGTCACACTCATGACTTTGCTAGTAGTTTCAATGACAAAAATGTTAATGAAAAATAGGAAGATTAGATTAAGGCTGTGATCTTAATGTCACGCTGTGACATCACTCACATTTCCTTATTACCGTTTTATGAGAGATGGTGGGCAGGTCTGGGCAAAAATGTTGTTAGACAGAGTTTAAATTCTGTGGACATCGTTTTCCATTCCGGCAACTGAAGCTAGGTCCACTGCGCTTCCCCATTACCTTTCTTCATCTGCAAAATGGAAAAATAATCATCCTCAATCGTTTCATTTACTCCCTGGCAGTTCATGCGTTTCCGACTCTTTCAATACTTCCAAAGGTTTTCCTGAGGATTAACACACCGTGAAATGGGTTGGCGTTGCTGGGGAGGTGAATCCGAGACACTAATTGAAATATTCCCCTCGTGAGATGGCAATTACAGATTGTTGTTGCTGCACCCATAGAACATTCAATCGCTGGACTCAGTGGGTCACAGTTCAGAGGGGTCATGGGTCGTTCCTCTGTTGAGCGACCATGTGAAGGTAGAACCCAATGAACAGACCCCCGTTCGGTTGAGAGGTCACGACGACTCTGAACAAGATGTTGCGTGAAAAGCACGTCTGACCGAAAATTCAGGCTAGGAATTTTTTTCCTCATATTTCAGGTTATTTGAAGTTCACTTTTTCATTGTTTAATACTTCATAAACTTCCAAAGTTCTCAAACTTTGTTTTCAAAGTTTTAATCCTGCTTGTGTTTAGCCAGGTTATTTTATGAACTGTTCAGCTAACATTTTTAATTAAAATCTGTGTTTTGGAAGTTACTTCTGGTACTAATAACATCATAATGGAGAAAGAAAGTGAAACTGAGAACTCACACATACTAAAACCACTTTTAGAATTGAAGTTTTGTGATCTATTCTATATTGAACGAGGTTGTACGAGAAATGTTGCCTTTTTTTGTTTTTTTTGTTTATGCTTTTCTATATTTTTCCCAATATATATATATTAGAAAATACTAATATACCCATATAAATTAACTGAAATTATTTGAGACCTGACACTGTGGTTGGGTGTTTTTCTGCTTGAAGAAATTCACCAATGACATGAAAGACCAGATAATATTTCAATGGCCCACCAACCCAAGCCTTAAAATGGGAGGAGAACAACTTCTGGAACTACAGTTTTAATGCTTTAATGCTTAAAGTCCCAAAACTCCAGGGATACTTAATTTTTTTCTCTTCTCCTTGGGCCAATTAAATCCCAATGTGGATGTAGGCCATGCCCAGGTTTGACAGCGGCATAAATTCAGCAACAGCCCCCAGTGGATTTAAGTGTGCCATTTTGTTAAGTGAAGATTGAAAACTGGTTCTATGACTAGAACACACTTTCATGCGTTCCACTAAGCCCCATACCTGTGCAGCTAATCATAGAATGCAAAAGCACCAGTCTTAAACTCATATGACTTCATAAACTAAGCTCCTTAATAAACTAATCCTTTTTGGAATCTTAAACATTACCCAGGGGCCTGCATGCACATTAAGTGAACCAAAGGTAAGCCACCAAAATTAGATTATCCCTCTCACTTCGAAATACAACAGTCTACTGAAGTTCATGCAGTTCTCTCAATGCTGCAGGTCTATCTTCTCATCAAAATATATTTGTGTTTCATGATTTTGCATTAGTAATAGCTTGTTCATGTGGCTTCAGTCAGGGTTTGCTATAGAACTTAGGTCTCTTGTGAAGGTTTCAATGTTCTTTAGATGTTTGCCACATTCAAAGCATGAACATCTTGCATAAACACTGTTTCCACACACTGATAAAAGAGCTGTATTTTTAAATTCTAATGCACGATAGGAAGCTCTCAAATATAACTTCTTCAGTTTTCTTGATTACGCACCAATAATTTGTCAGGACAGAGAACAATGGGTACAAAAGTTCACAGGATACAGCAGTCATAGGATACAGAGGTCGCAGGGTACAGAGGTCACAGGGTAAAGAGGTCGCAGGGTACAGGGGTCACAGGGTACAGAGGCAGAGGTCACAGGGTACATATGCAAAGGGCACAGAGGTCACAGGGCACAGAGGTCATAGGGTACAGAGGCAAAGGGTACAGAGGTCACAGGGCACAGAGGTCACAGGGTACAGAGGCAAAGGGCACAGAGGTCACAAGGCACAGAGGTCACAGGACACAGAGGTCACAGGGCACAGAGGTCACAGGGTACAGAGGCAAAGGGCACAGAGGTCACAGAGCACAGAGTTCACAGGGTACAGAGGCAGAGGGTACAAGGCACAAAGTTTGGGCCAGTGTCATGACCGCGGCATGACTGTTGCATGGCTGGAACCAGTGTCATGTGACTACGCTACTGTGAAGAATGCAAGTCATAATATTTACACAGAGTTGGATTTTTTTCTCTCCTATTTACACTTCTCCTAGAGAGAAAGAGCACTAAGTCTCTCACAGTCTACCACTATACACAACCGAGGTGTTAAATGTGAAATGTGAAAAAAAGTTGTTTTTTTTAATGTTAGAGAAACCCTTTGAAACAAACTTTCAAATTCTGCAGAGATGATGTTGTGAACTTGGTGCCCTGTGCTGTCGGCAGCTGTTCGTAAACCCAGTTCGGAGGGCACTCTTTTCAGGTGTAGTCACAGAAGATAAATCGTCTGCTTCTGTGTCTGCAAAAAGAGTTTATATTTTCACAGACGTATTTAATCATTCTCACACATACAATCTTTTCCTTAATCTAAGATAACAGTCTATATATGCTTCATTGTCATTATCTCTAGCTCTTACGATGACAGGCTATATTTCAGCTGAATAACTGTTTCATTGTTCATGTTATAACAACTAACTGACAGAAAACTTACTGCAAGCTTTGCTTTGAAGCATTCAGCAAAATTCAAGGATTGTCATCTTGAGAAACTAGTAAATGCTTGCAAAACATACTGAATAGGGGAAATAAATTATTAATATAAAACAGATTCATCAGAGCCCTATGCAGAATTTAAAAAATAAAAAAAAAATTTAAACATATTTATATATATAGTTATATAGATTCAGATCTTCTGCAATCATGGTGGAGAGTATGGGACCAGACTGTTCAATATCTGCCCGAACTAGGGCTTTGTGACGCCGTCTCCGTCCCTCAACCCTCCCTGTGTCTGTCCCCAGCTAAGGCACCAGCAGTGGAGTCTGGTGATGGAGAGTGCGGTGCCATCCGACCGGGGCAACTACACCTGTGTGGTGCAGAACAAATACGGCACCATCACTCACACCTACCAGCTGGATGTCCTCGGTAAGGAAGTCCTGTATCGTGTGGGAGGCACTGCTGTAGATAGTGTTGTCGAGTGGGGAAAAATCATTGGAGACCCGGTTTGCTTAGCTGTTGTGATTAAGTGGCGAGAGGCAACTTTGGTGATCAGGAAGTCCACGTGTCCTCCAGCCTTGTAAACGCTAAGCCGCCGTTCTCTCCTCAGAACGCTCCCCGCACAGGCCAATCCTCCAGGCGGGTCTGCCCGCCAACCAAACGGTGGCCGTGGGAAGCAACGTGGAGTTCCACTGCAAGGTGTACAGCGACGCCCAGCCCCACATCCAGTGGCTGAAGCACATCGAGGTCAACGGCAGCCGCTATGGGCCTGACGGTGTGCCCTACGTCAACATCCTCAAGGTAGGCCCTGTGACCGCTCGGCCTCCAGTACCCTGCAGGGATACCCTGCGGGTGTGCTCTAGGGCTCGCCCTCACAGGGCTAGGTGTTTCACAGGGCAGCCTCACTACTGCCATTATTTCTGGACGCTTCTGCCGGCAAACTCTACGAGCAGAGGAAGAAGGCGTACGGCCTCCCGTGGAGTGCCTTCAGAAACAGCAGGGGATTAATCCTGTTGTTTGGACTCTGTGATATGAACGGACCGAAATACCCGGGCCTGGGAGGTTTTTAGCCTGAGCTGACATGGATAAGCGGGCTCGAGTTGGAGGATTTTTCCAGCGTCTCGCAAGGGACTGGGCATTGTTGCATCCCCATGTTCCAGAGGAAGTGGACCAACCATGGCTGCAAAGGCTTTCAAACAGGTTCATTTTCTTACAACCCAGTTTGTTTTATCCCACAGTGCTTTATGTCAACTTTAGAGCAGCCATTCCCCATTTTTCCCTTTTGCCGCTGTTTTTGTTGGCCTTGTTTCACTCAGGGAAAGTTAAACCACTAGAGAAAGTGATATACTGTATCTGTGAAGGATGTCCGTAAATAGAAGCTGGTGGCTGTCTAATCAAATGTTTTCTAAAGTATTCTAAATAACTCTTCTTCAGTACCATACATCAGAAATGTATTTATTTATTATTGCACTCACTGGACACCGTCCTACTCTCAAATATAAAACTGCTCCTTTAGAAGAAGAAGGCTTTCATTTTTGTATTTTTATTTCTGAAGGAATGGGTAAAACAAGCATCTGGTTTGGAGTAAGTTAAACGGCGCGGTGGTTGCTTTGAGAAAGGGCCCATTAGCCGCCTGAGATTCATTTAGCTCCGACGCTGTGCTTCTTTTTGTGGAGAAGAGGCTCCCGAAAACCCATGGAAAAAATGAGAGGGGCGAGGGGAGGCCGAGTCAGCAGAGGCGGGAGACCGCCGGCTGCCGGGACCTCGTCTCCGCAGTCTATTTTTGACTCCCACATAATTGAAACAGCATTTGCTGGGGTTTGTGATTTTTTTTCTTTTCCCCGCGCATTCTGTCAGCTTGTGACATTTCATGTGTGGCATGAAATCTTTAAAAAAGAAGAAAAAAAGAATCAGAACAAAGCATTTTGTTGATGAAGGATTTTTGGAAAAAGCGTAGAAACCCCACATTGATAAAAGGAAAAACTCGTTTCAGCCAATTTAAAAGCAGATCTGGCTATGTAGAGGCCATCTAGAGTAGTATTCATTAATGTGGTCGCCTAGTGGCAGTGCAATTGAGATCCCGGTGGGAATCTAACACTGTGTATCGCTGAAATTAACACGTTCCAAAGGTAAGGAATTTGGACAGCCAAGTGTAAGCAGGAATAAGGCAGAGCCTTAAAGGAGAGTTTGTTATGTAACCAAAGTATGTAACAGTGCAACAATGTTCCCTAAGTGATTCTGAACAACTTAAAAACACCAGCGATTTTCTATTCTGTCACTATGGTGTCTGAACCAATTCCTGTTCATGACAAATAAACAAAGAAATCTGAATGTCAAGCTGCATTTTGTTAGATGTGGCTATAACATGTTTGTTTCTCTCTGCCATGTTAATGTCTGCAGTGCTGTACAGAGTGGCGTGCGCTGAGTAGGAAGGATGGTTCCTACTGCACTGCTCACCCTGTCTGTCTGTCCTGTCTGTCTCTCCAGACTCAGATCAGTAAAAGCACTGAGGCCCAGGCTAAATTGACTCTGTTCAATGTAACAGAGAGTGACGAGGGGAAGTATTGGTGTCGAGCCTCTAATTTCGTAGGCAAGTCCGAAAACGCCTTCTGGCTTTTTGTTCGAAGACCAGGTAAAGCACCCCAGAGCTCTGTCTGTGCCTCCACCCCCTCCAACCCCTCCTTGCCTGTCACTAAGATCTGCTTGGGGGGGGGGGGGGGGG
>JAOVYW010007843.1:31430-41787 GCA_025775045.1 Hiodon tergisus
AGAGGGGCAGAGACTGCTGCTTAGTACAACTAGAGGGGCAGAGACTGCTGCTTTGTACAACTAGAGGGGCAGAGACTCTGCGGCTTAGTACAACTAGAGGGGCATCTCTCTGGAACTTGTTGCCAAGTATGTGACAGCATTTCCACAAGTGTTCCTTTGGTTAACCCAAGTGGCTAATATTTTAAATGTCAATGCAATATTAATGTGATGTCATGTTAATAATCAAAAACTGCAAAAGGGAAAATCTAGGATTTCCGAGTGGCTTTTAACAGTCAAAAATACCCACGTGCTGCTAAAAATTTGAAACTGCACTTAAAATCAGAATGCAGTTATTTTATCCTTCCTCTCATCATCGAATTGGATCTCTTTTGTTGTTGTTTTTCTTCCTGGAACTAGCTAAGACAAAAGAAGGGAGGAACCTAGTATACCAATATATCGTAATCTCATTTGAATGTAACAAATACGAATTGTTGCCAAACAGGTCTGAACGGTTGACCTGAATTTTTGAGGATACAAGACACTTGTCTGGATTTGGTTTGGGTGTTGATGTACTTTAATTTATACTTCCTTGCTGGGTAAAAGCTCTTCCTATGGCGAGAGTATTTTATTAGCTCTGTATTTTTTTGTTTTTGTTTTCTTTATAAAGAGCCCGTATGGCGTGTGATGGACCCCTGTTTGTTTAGTCTTATCAGAGATTGTTGTTCCACTGCGGGTAACGAGGACATCTTTTCTCTGCTGGGTCCCCCTGCTTCAAGCCTTTGTCTGAGTCAGAAGTGACCTGTCCTGCCTGCTTTCTGCCGCATTGATGAGAACATTATTATTTCTGATCGGGAGGTATTTATGATGACTCCCATCACGATGATGGTAGAGAGGCACAGGAGCTCGCCTGCGCTCGGCCGGGGCAAGGCCGAGGGACCCAGTGTAAAGTGCCAGTCGAATTGTCGTGTATTGTGTTTTTCCTCTCCTTCAGGTTGGAATGATTAGCAATACTGGTCTTACCACCCTTTTCTTCCCCATTTTAACCTTTCTGTTTAACCATTTCCATAGTGCCATGAAGCTCTTATTAGAAGAAAAATAATATAGTTTGAAATTGCATACGTGATTGTTGTACATCGAGTAGATTTTATATAGCTGTGTGATTTCTTTTGTAAAATTATTAAAAAAAGCATTTTTTTTCTTTACAATATTTTCTTACAAAAATCGTCAAAGTATGTTCATTCCGTGTCCCTTTCCCAATGTTTTGAGGAGATGAAAATGAAAATGTGATTTTAAAAGAAATGAAACTAGATATCTATATAATTTATTTTTCCTCAAATTTCCTTTTCTTTTTTTGAAAATGTGTAGCTTGGCAGACTGATCGTTTGGTTTCCGGAACCTTTGTTGTGTTCATGATGCCCTCTCAATGTAGTGTTCTCTAACATTCCACTAGAGACCACTGCCTACCTGGGCACTGCCACCCTGGGTATTGGCCCCCTGGGTACATTGGGTAATGCCACCACGGGCACTGCCATCCTCGGTGCCTCGGTACTTTCACCCTGGTTACTGCCCCCCTTGCTACTGCTACCATGGTTACTGCCACCCTGGTTACCTGGTTAGTTCCGCCAGCCTACACAGGGACAGCCTTTATTTTCAAATCATTCTCTGTGCCTGACAAACTATGCTGTTGAAAGTTTTCAAATAAACACATACAATAGCAAAATCACTCTATGCTTTTTTGCGGTTTCTTCTTTTCGTAATCCTCAGATTGATTTCAAATGTCCTAAAACTGTGTACGTTTTATCGCTCACAATTATAATGTAAATATTGAATTTTTGCGAAGATCGTTGTTTTGCTTGTCATCTGCAAGGCTCTTTCAGCAGAGAGCCCACTAAATGCTTGTCAATTAAAATTCAAATAAATCAATTCATTTATAAATATATCAGTCAATAATCTTTATCAATAAAGAAAATTTTATTACATACACAATACTCTTGTGCTACCAGCAAGGGTCATTCATTGTGGTGAACACGTTCAGTGTACTCACGTTCAGTGTACTCACGTGCACTATGAGGTATAGTTCAACACCGTCCCAAGATTTCCCAAGAATTATACCATTGGGGTTAACTACTACTTTGTTTCCAATGTATAAATATGCTCAAAATACATACTAAATGCTGAACAATTCGCAATTCCTACACAAGATTTATTTCATATATAACCTTAAAGTCATAAATATATATATATATATATCATTTTATATATATATTTTAAAGTACACTTGTCAAAATATTTCCACCAAGCACGTGACCGTAGGTTTTTATGCGTTGCACCCTGTCTCTGGCGTAAATGCACCTCTCTAAAGGTGGGCTAATTGCAGAACCATTTCCTGTTTGCCCAGCATACAGTGAGGCTCTGAGTGTAGTCGTCTCATTGGTGGGCCCTGTGTTCCATCCTGTCTGAAGTATGTCCCGTCTGCAACATCCTGCCCCTCAGTGGAGCTTCCTCTGTGGGCTGAAGTGCCCCATTCACATGCCTGTGAGGAGGGTTTGTTTAGTTCTTCAATGACTGTTTGTGTTTGTGGACGCTTATCCACCTCTCACCGCCCCCCGCCTCCCCGGACACTGGAAGAGGGGGAGCACAGACCACAGTCCCCCAGGCTATGGGGAGGAGCACCATGTACAGTAGACCCTTTTCATTGTGGAGAAACCTTGACTTTATGCCCTTGCCAGTCCCCCCATCATGGCCATAAGAGGGGCCAAACGAGTCTGGATAACTGCTGCTTGTGTTGAGTCGGTGGCGGAAGTATAAGCATAGCTAAATGTTTCTTTCTCGTGTGACACACGAATTAGGACAAGGTACTCAAACTCGATGAGTGTCGTGTCGATGGAGTTTTGGAGCCCTGTCACCAATTTGACCAAACACAGCTTAAAACTTCTCAGACTTGAATCCTCCGTTGCTATTAATAGCAGACTCTTCCAATTAAAACAAACCGATGCCTCTAAATGAGCCCAACTTTTTTTTTTTTTTGACGTGAGCTTTATTTAAGTATCTTCACAGTAACAGAATTGGGCATAATTAATGAGTGAATATATCAAATAAATACATTTCACAGGGAAATCGCTAATGCTTAAGTTTCATCTCTTGAAATAAAGGTGTTTTTTCAGCAGAATATCTAAAAACAGTTTTATTACAATTTGAACTCTACCTGGAAAGAACTTCCAGCAGAACAAAAATGTTATCGCTGGAGGAATTGGCAAAATTTTACTTCTGAATACCAAGGATCAGGGGACAGCAGGGGCTGCTGTCCCTGGATCCAGCAGATTTTCGAGGTCTCTCCAGTTGGTCCTTGGTCATCTGAGGTAATTCATTACAAATGATGGATCCAGTTTAACCATTAAGGGTTTGAGCGAAAATTAAAGCCAAAACTATCCCCAGCGCACTTGCCTGCCCCTGCCACAGAAGCCTAAAGCTACAGATATTCCCATGCCTATCTGTACGCATACCCCAGATAAGCTTTCAGCCGGAAGAGCGAACTCAGTCGCCAAGACACAGTGTCTTGGTGGAACGCTGCGACAGTTAAATTACTATGTCCGGAGCTCCAGCGAAGCAGCACATTTACAGCCACTGAGGAGGAAAATGTGAAAGCAGGGAAACGTCAAGACCAAGAGGACATTTTCCCTGTAGGGGAGGCATACTGTTTGTCTCATCACTGTAAATACGAATCCCAATTAATACAAACAATGTAAACGTTTAAGGAAGCAGATTTTATCCCTTATTGTTGTTATTTATTTTGTTAATATTTTTGAAGTTGAAGCAAACTTTTCCCACTGGTGTCGCATCAACGGAATAAGACACACATTGACTGGTAGATATAACAGTACGCATTGTTTAAATTAATCCATATTTAGGTGTGCTGTGAATAACCGTAGAAAAACAAGAGAAAACGTTTTCTGACCAGAACACAAAGTAAACAGACCAAATATGGAGGCCTGAAAGCTTCTGACTCGAGATGATCTAAAATGGGTGACTTCATCTTGGTTTTGAAAACATAGCCATTTTAATAGCTGTGGCTGGGGACTGCTTCAAGTAACGCCAAGCTATATTCTAATTATTCCTAGTTCACTGAAAACCACGGAGATGTGTGGTTTTGGGTATTTACAAAATGTCTACATTTGGTAAGACTGAAAATAATGGAACATTTTAATATGGTTGAAAAAAGAAGGGAGGGCTTGTTTTTTATTGCTAAATTTAATAATGCTAAATATTTTGATGCTACAAGAATGTGAGAAACCAAAGACCCTTGGCATGAAGATTGGTGTGACTAGACAAAGTGTTTACTGGCAGTCTGTTGCAAATAACAGGTTATGAACGTTTTGAAAGAACCCTGCTTGACCACTTTCTGTCAGTCTCCAGCGTACAGATAAGATCCAGTTTCAGTGGTGCCATTACAACCTCCATCCACTAAAGGGCAGTGTGGAAGCTGCAGAGGTCCCAATGAACATATCGAACTGGTAGCACCAGCCATGATACTTTTTAATTGTCTTTAATTGAAAACACATTTCCAGCGTCTGTAGACGCACTAAATTAACCGCTCCTCGACATTTCAACATTTTTCTTCCCAGCCTAAACCCCGCTTTTTATATTTTTTGTTTGTTTGCTTGTAAATGAATTTAATTGGGGGGAAAAACTAAATTAAAAAATACAAACATACCCCAAAAAAATGTTGTTGAAACGTAAAGAGAGTGCTTCAAACCAGCAGAGCGAGAGAGTTAAATCTAGCCTGGAACTCATGAAAAACAATCTTGCACAAATCATATAAAACGAGTCAAACCTCTCGAAATTTTGCTCAAATTCCACCCCAAGACCAATATAATAGGGCTAACAGCTCTGTGGGAATTGTTATCAGGATAGTGCTTATAACAACACAGCACGAAATCTTGCTTTTTTTGCTTGAATAATAGCAATAATTGAAGTCGGTGTTTGGAGGATTTTCCCTGTCAAGAATGAATAAATAAATAGATGCACACATACATAAATGAATCATATATGTAAAACGGTAAATATATAAGTAAATATAGCTGCACGCAGTGACTGCAGCATGGCAGCCAAAGAAGCAGTCGGGAAGTTAAATGAATGGTGAATCCACACTTTTAATCAAGTTGCATTAACTTTGAAGTAGCTGAGACAATGGTTTTGGTAGGCTAGTTATTATTTGCTCTATGATCTTCTTTGTTTATCATTATATCTGTTTTCTTTCTCACAATGCTTTAGATTTGTAGTCATGGCAATGTGGTCACCACATGAAAACCTAATTACAGAACCAGTTGTTCAGCGCTTCAGACCCCAATGCTTTGGATTATAGGTAGTTTAAAGCCATAAGAATTTGAACTGCTCAGCATCCATGCATTCAATTGAGTCATATTACCACAAAATGCTTGTAGGTAATGGTAGATACACTTTTTGGTTTCATGAACAGAATAGCAAGGAAATTTTCAACAAAATGAAATAAATCACAGCAGAATCCATAGCGTTCCAGCAGGTAACTGATATGACCCCTGAAAAATCACAGCAAAATCAATGTCCAGCGAAATTTACCAATGGCCATAGGTGTTCTTGCCATTTTTTGAAAAAGAAGGACATTTAATTAGCTGTTGAATTGCTCCTCCCAAGCAGTCCTGGCAGCTTCTGGCTACACTAAAGGCTGCTCTTTGTTAAACACTTAACTCAATAGCGTAAACAACAACGCTACAATCATCGCGTCAAAAACACTCAAAAGATTTTAATGATTAAAATTATGATTCTTGAACTTATCCCCAGTTGAGCCAAGAATTTTCCTCTCTTCAAATGATGAAGGTTTTCTGAAATCAGCCCATTTTGAATCAGAGAAATGTACACTCTGTTCAACAATCTACGGCACTTCAAATTCTTGGGAATTTACCTGAGGTAAATGATGGCTAATTAATGATATTGATGGTGGTGATCTGTTTCCACAGATGACGGCTTCCCTCGTTTGGATACAGCGGTTTATTCATGTGGCCACACCAGTTTGAAATTAGTGGGGTTAGCATATGTTAAAGATGGTAAATTATGTTAATAATGCACACTGCGACTGTCTTCCTTGGCTGTGTTTGCTAGATCAAGGGACAGATGCTGATTTGTTCCGCTGGAATATTTCAGCATCTCAGCATCTGAGTAGATGATTGAATTACTATACTGTTTGTGTGCATGGGCCTACACCTGTATGTGCTCTACAGGATGATTATGGAGTGACTGGGATCTCACTAAATGTGCTAACTTTTGGGAAAACCTCTTGTGGCACAGCAAGGGGAGTGCTGGAGGTAATGGCTGCCTTGTTCTCCAGCACATTTCCCTTGAGACCACAGTGCTGAATAACAGAGCAGGGGGTCCCGGGACACAAAGGCACGGTGAAGTGAGACAGACATTCAAAACAAGCAAGCATAATTGATCAACGTTAAAAATAATTTAATAAAATATAAGAAACCCAAACTGCCACTACAAACTGTATTGCCTGGCCACTGGCATCGTAACGCATAGCATCACGTGTAACATCACAACGTGCAGCGACGCAATGTGTAGCATCACAATGCGTAGCATCACAATGTGTAACATCACAATGCGCGTAACATCACAACGCGCAGCCTCACAACACGTTGCATCACAACACATGGCATTACAACGTGTTGTCTTATCCCAGCCAGCCCCGCATAGGCTCATGGCCACTCTGAACCCAGTGCGGTGGGGGAAGTGGTTAAAGAGGGATCTTGTCTGGCTATGGTGACTCTGGTCTCCAGCGCCAAAGGCAGCGACATTTCCCAAGTAGCTAAAAAATCAATAGCACTTAGCGAGCTCTGAAAAGGCCGTTTTATTAATTTCTTACCTCAGACAACCACTTTCAAAAGCTTGCATTCATCAATATAGATCCTTCTCCAGAGGTTTTAATTTATTTAATTTATTTAATCTAATATTTTTTTTAATGTCACTATTGTATTCTGCTATGATGTATTCATTTTTTCATCAAAGTCAGTGTAAATGCTTTTGCCTGCTTTAAACAATATAATTTGCAGCAGCATCTCTGTTCAGTATTTGCCGTGATAATTACAGGAGCACTACCCTGTTTTGCATATTCTGGAGGTAATTTGCATTATCCAGCTGAATTAGCTCACTGGAATACACTTGCGTTCAGACACAGCCAAAAGTTGCAAGAGGTCAGTCAACACGCTTCTCCATTTGTCCATGCAGCTAGTCCCAATGACAGGGAAGTCAAAGTTCAAAGGGCACAGCTGCCAACACGGTTAGACCTCTGAGACTAAAACATTGCCTGATGACCTGTCAGAGTGTTGGAGGAAATAATAATGGTTGTACACCTAATAAAGGATTGGCCTTTGCAAAGTCCTCTCTAATCAATTTTATGTCAGGAAAAGGGAGCTGAACTTTGTGTAGTAATTTGCCCGTTTTCCTGCAACTTTATAACATGCACATGAGTTAATCAGAGGTTTTACAATGAATGTCATTTTTAATCATTTGATAATAACCTACTTCCGGTAATTACTTATCTAACTCACAGTCACAGTGGTCACAGTGCGGCGCAGACACAAGGCGTGGGGCCAGGATGGGAGACTACACAATCTCAAGAGCCCGAGACTCACAGAGACACACACCTACACAGACACACACCTACACACACAGGGACAATTTCACAGTCACCAATCAACCTTACCAGCAATCCCTTGGACTGTGGAAGGAATGGCTGGCGAGGAACTTCACACAGACAGTGACCCTAGCCATAATTTAGTTATTCGATACTGAGGACAAAAGCCATGGCAGTTAAATTTAATATAGGCCTTACATATATGATTAAATGTATATACTTCGGATGCATTCAGTATTCAAGTCTTAAGTCCTGGTCCTTTTCCGTGCTGCTTCCATCCTTTTGCAGTGTTTCATCTCTCCCATTGCGCATCGATCCATCTCAGGTGGCTAGCTGTCCGTTCCCTCCCTCCAGAGATCCAGCAAGGGGAGCCCAGTCTCTCTCAGCCCTTCCCCCAACGGTGGAATGGGTTTGTGTGCCAAGTTGGCCTACCATCTCCCACAAGGTCCTAAAGACGCTCCTTGGACATTATCAGTCTCCAGCAGGCTCAGACTCATCTGTAGCTGCCAGCGTTTCTGGGAAAGTCAACAGTATAAACTGTGAGGATTAGCCACATAGACTCTTAGTAATTTTGGATTGACTGTGAGGGAAAACTTGATATACATGGCTTAACTGGGGTCTTGAATGTGCTTTATCTTTACTACGGTGTCTGATTATTGTTATTATTATTATTAACTTATAAGTTGCCCTGGACAAGCTTGTCAGCTAAATTACGATTGTGTGTTGCCTGTACTGCAACTTGACCACAGGAGAATTAAGACTTAATACGTTGAGCAGAACAAAGAAAGGCTTGACTCCTTCTTCGCCTCCATCACATGAAGCAAAGACTTCCACCAAAGAGCTGATTTGAGAGTGTGTTGAAGTTTCCTCGATGGTTTCTATAGTTACCAATCATTTCAAAAGAAACAGCTTGCCACAGCCCCCTCAGCAGTGTGAAGCCCGCTAATGTTCATCTTCAGGAATCTTTGGTCCTACAATTCCTTTTTATTCAAGCCGCAGCGCCCGAATGTATCAAGCTTGGTTCAACAACAATCTGACAATCAGTGTTTAAAAAATGCCTGCCCTCGCTGCTGCCGGAGGGGGAATAAAGGGGAAAGCTGAATTAATAACATAATCTCCTTTCTCCTAATGCGGCATGGCACTGCAGACAGAACAGCCCCACACAGGACACACTGGGGCCGCTCTCATGCAGTAATCTGTTATAACAACAGTGTAAAGAAAGTTAACATCGGCACCGGGGTCTGAAAATAAGGCTAAATTAACCAAAGCACGAGCGTGAAGGCTCCGGCTCAGGGCGGCTTCACGCTCGCTTTGGCGCTTTAATAAATGCTTAACCCCGCCTCCGTGGCAACGCGGACACAGGGTCTCCCGGCATCTACTGACATTTTAACCCCATTGGCCGGGTCCGTTGCGCTAATAAGCTCTCGTGTTGCGCTCAAAAAGCAGAAAGGAAGGGAACCAAACAGTGATGAAGTTGCAGGAATGCGCACGTTCTTCAAGTTCATATGCAACGTCAAAGATGGCCAGCGGCTGATTCCTGTCTACGTGACAGACTATGCCTGGTTAGAAAGGGACAAGTTAGCCCACAGGCCAGCACAGTAAGTCAAATTCCCCAACACCTTAACTGATATTGCTCGTTCAGCTGGCTTTCACTCCAACGTATTGAACATTGTATGAAAAATTGTATGAGGGCCATACAAAGAGGATGTTTTCCACAGAAATCTAAATACTGTTTCAATAGTCAAGTACAACTTTATTCTGAAGGTTTTGATTACATTTTGGGTACATTTTAGCTCTGTAATAATCCAAGCTGAAAATTATCTTTTCACAATTTAAATATTTAGTTTTTATTAATAGGATTAGGTTTGTTCGGTAAGCTCTCTGAACGTCGTATTTAAATTCAATAAGGAGGAACCCAAACAATGCACAAAAGCCAGTCTAAATGTATGCTGACTTATGGTTATTGATGATTCTGCAGTGTTAATTTTAGTGAACGTATCCAAGGCTCAACTCTGTGAAAAACCAAGTCCTTCAAAGCGTTTTGTGCCGGCACACTGCTTTACAATGCAGTCTGTTCTATTTGCACTGGAACATGCAGGGCATTGGATTTTTCAACTTTAACCTTTAGTGCATTAGACTAATACTGTTCCCCAGTTTGTGTAAGTTATTTTATATCAGGAAAATATACAGATTACAGTATTCCTTTTAGAATGTGCATCTATCAATGTGTAAACTAATAGCAATACACCTTATTAAAAAGGTCTCAGTTACACGGCACGGAAAACAACCAGGAACCTAGAGGGTCAGGAGCATGGCTCGGCAGCACCGAAAGTGAGGTCCAATATCCCAGGCCAGTTTGAGGGACAGGTCTCAAGATGCCTTAATGCATTGGTGAAAATCCTTCAGCTTTCAAGCTCCAATTACCTGGAACAAATGGCCACAGCTGATTGTGAGTGCACGCCATTTCTGGGCAGATTAGGGGTTGCTGAGAAGGCCCTTTAGTTGCAGCTGTTTCCTGTTTTAATGGACACTTTAACCCTTTCAATCCTGTCAGGCGCATCTCCCGAAGCCAGCAGTGAATGGTCATTTGCCTAATATTCATAATCAGGTTTCATAAATAACAACTATCAATTAAGTGTGATTGTGAAAGGGTGGAGGGAGCTGGTAGGTCAGTGTGATTGTGAAAGGGTGGAGGAAACTGGTAGTTAA
>JAOVYW010007845.1:0-10553 GCA_025775045.1 Hiodon tergisus
CCAAAGCGTTTGCAGCTTGACTCATTATCCCACTTTTTTTTTTTTTTTGTGTTAAAAATAGCTGGAAGCACGTTAGTCCGCCGTGTCCAATGTGACAGCAGGACTTCCAGTCGTCTCTCTGCATCGTCGGCAGGCGGGATGGCGGCTTCCCCCAGGCCCTAGCGCCCACCACCGATTACCCGCGCGGCTAGCGCATTGTCAGGATTATAAATGGAGAGGAGGCAATGAGAACTGGAATTCAAAAGAAGCATTCCATACCCAAGCGGACGGCTCTTTGCCCCAGCGCATCAATCCAATGTAGTTTAAAATGTCAGGAATGCATCACTCTGGCTCGGAGAACCAATATCCTGTCTCCAATGCAGGGCGCAAAGCGCTTCTCAACCTGTAGGCACTCCTGGAATGCTTGTTGAAATGGCCAGCGACTATGGTCGGACATACTAAGATTGATTTCCACGCCTTTACGTATTAATTTAAGGATGAATGAGCAATCACAGTCCCGTTTCACGTACACGTCTGGCACTGTTTGTGCTACTAAGTGTAAATATATTTCAGTTAATAGGGCTGACTGGTGGACATACTACCTAATCTATCCGTCTGAAATTAATTCCCATTCCTAGCGACTAGCAGGCAGGCATCTTATTGGGGATTCTCAGATGACGGTGAAACGCCCATCCATACAAATGCACACAGGAGCAAAATAATGTGTGTTATCTGGCGGCGCCCAGTGTTCCTTTCACTCCACACACTGGGCCGTCCCTGGGGAAGTGGCTCAGCATTAGGCAGGCAATCCCTCGAGCTCAGTCCGGCTAAGCCTCCCCTTCCCCAGGGCTCTCGCTCTCGGGGATGAATTAAGCTTTCTCCAAAGGTTTATGGTTGACGTCATCGGGGGAGCACGTTTGCACTGACCCCTGTCTGCTCCGAACAGCTGTTCCCCGGTACTGGAGAGCAGGCCTGATCGTTACCACTGGCATACGGGAGGAAGAGCTGTTAAAGACGGGATTTCATCTCAGATTTTTTTCTCCCTCTGGCTGCTGCCAGGGCAGTGTGAGAGGGGCCTCCGTTTGGGTGGAGGTGGCTCACCGAGAGAAGAGGTGGAGCGGGCTCACTGAGAGAGGAGGTGGAGCGGGCTCACTGAGAGAGGAGGTGATGCCGGTTCACTAAGAGGAGGTGGAGCGGGCTCACTGAGAGAGGAGGTGGAGCGGGCTCACTGAGAGAGGAGGTGATTCTGGCTCACTGAGAGAGGAGATGGAGCGGGCTCACTGAGAGAGGAGGTGGAGCAGGCTCACTGAAAGAGGAGGTGGAGCGGGCTCACTGAGAGAGGAGGTGGAGCAGGCTCACTGAGAGAGGAGGTGGAGCGGGCTCACTGAGAGAGGAGGTGATTCTGGCTCACTGAGAGAGGAGGTGGAGCAGGCTCACAGAGAGAGGAGGTGATTCTGGCTCACTGAGAGAGGAGGTGGAGCAGGCTCACTGAGAGAGGAGATGGAGTGGGCTCACTGAGAGAGGAGGTGGAGCGGGCTCACTGAGAGAGAAGATGGAGCAGGCTCACTGAGAGAGGAGGTGGAGCGGGCTCACAGAGAGAGGAGATGGAGCGGGCTCACTGAGAGAGGAGGTGGAGCGGGCTCACTGAAAGAGGAGGTGGAGCGGGCTCACTGAGAGAGGAGGTAAAGCTGACCAGTTGGAGCGCACCAGAGCCAGAACACGTACCTGCCTACCCTTACTCGTGGATGGAGCTGAAAGGATTGCCCTTGGAGCCTGTGTTACTTGAACTAGTGAGAGTAACTTTGGCAGGCGCAAGTCTGTGCAAGATGTCTACACCATAAGAAACTCAGCTGCTGCCTGCTTCAGAGATTCATCCTGGGTCCATGTTGCACGAAAGGAACTAGATGTCACCCACCCAACTAGATGTAAGACGAGACTTACGAGAGCAGTGGTGAAGGATGGCCGAGCCTATGTGAAGCTCCCCCAGGCAAGGACAGAGCAGACAGAGCTCAGAGACCCCGGCACAGATGCCTGCTCTTAGGTATGGATGACAGGGTGCCCATCCCCCATCCCCAAGCAGTAGTGCCTGTCGGCCTCTGGCAACCAGCTGTTTCCACAATAATATTTTCAGTTATCAGGGACGCTTGCCTGTCTGCCGAACAACCAAGCAGGCTTTTGTTGCTTTTTGTTTTTTTCACCACACAGTTAAATCTTTCGTGGCTTTGACAGGGTGCAGAATGCATGTTGATGGCTCTGGAATGAAAAGGCACCCACTTTACTTGAAAAGCTGGATGGAAAATAGACTGGACAGCTTCTGTCTGGATTGATCACCGCGGCTTCCTGGTGGTGTTGCCCAGATGATTTTTGCCATCTCGGTCAGAAACGCTTTAATATTCAACATAACAGTGTAAACTCCAGGTGGATTGGAGTTCCTGCTGTTCTCATCAATTTTACTCAAGGTAACCTAAGCTTACATTTTGACATCATATGCTGTGGGTTCCTACTTTAATAATTTTCTCTACTTTAATCGGAGTAGCTACTCTCAGTACTTTAAATGTTAACCAAAAGGTCTCCGGATGTATCAGCGAAGCCCAGTCCAGGTGGCGCTCTGCCAATTGTCCGCGCCATTCTCTCTCGATCACAATCTGCTAATGTCATGAGCTGGATTTTCACCAGGGAACCCCAGCCCATAGGGGCCAATGTATGCTCGGATGAGGGCCTTTACTGACTGAGCCACTCCGGCTGTTTTTACTGATTGGAAAACATCTTTTTCATCTTAAGAGTCTTGGTACCTGTTTCTAATTATATGACAGAAAACTCCAGTCTTGGAACGAGTCTTCCCCCAGAACATTTTTTTGTTTTTCAGAGTATTTAAATATGCATTTTGGTGTAGCTTTTTAATGAGATTATTGATTATGATAAAAAATATTATAATAATATAAAATAAAAATAAGGACGATGCCAGTGATATCTCTGAATAATGCCAATAATAATGCATATATATTTTTAACATAGGAAGGGCTAGAGAAGTTGTCTGGCCAGAATCTTCACCTCTAAGACCAACCCATGTATCATGCTAAAGAGACACAAAAGCTTCACAGTGGCGCTGGGAAACGCGATTCCTTTCATCCAGGCTGATTACAGGAGCCAGAAGACCGTACGTCAGCACGCTCTTTGTGCAGGCTGGGCCTCCACACCCAGCAAGACATTTTCTCTGTTCCTTTCGTGCAGCCCACCGCTCTCTTGATAAAAGCAGATTAGACCTCGCTTCGGGGGGTAACTGGGGCATGAAACATGTGTCTCTTCGACATAATGACTTTTATATTTCCTTCCTTTCTCTGAATTGGGAGGACGTTGTGGAAAAAAACAAAACATTCTTCTACAACCTCCACACCTCCGCATTATGGTAACCCCAAACCCACCCTCAATATATACATGGTTAAGTAGACCCAACTGACAGTATCTTGTGACTCTGCAGTGGCCTGTCTCCAGTTACACTGATTTACAGTATAGTCCTGTCCATTGGACAGTAGCTTGTGACTCTGCAGTGGCCAGTCCCCAGTTACACTGATTTATAGTCCTGTACATTAAACAGTAGCTTGTGACTCTGCAGTGGCCTGGTTCCAGTTACATTGATTTATAGTCCTGTTGCCTCTCTTCAGAGCCTATATGACAGTGTCTAATTCTTTAGACGTGACTACAACACATTTCCTCCAGTCTCAATTAAACTACAAACAGTAGGAAACACCAAGGCAGTGGAGAATAATGACTAATGTCTTCATTTTAATGGCTCTCAGAAACTACAAAACACAGTAACATAACTCAAGTATCTTTTTTTATTAATTTTTTGTCTGTTTTATGCTTGCAGTTAATAGCTTGTAAATCCCTTGTGCATCAGTTCTATCTACAAACTGAAGCAATCTTAAAAAATTAAAATTAAATGCAAAGTCCACTCCAAACACACAGAAGATGTGATATTCATTCTTTAAACTCCAAAGAAGCAAGGAGATTGTGTCGTGTCAGACAGAGTGTGGTTGGAATTTAGTTCCCTTGCTAAAATAATTATCACTCGACAAAAAAAAGAAATTGTGCTTTTTGAATAAAATGTCACCCTGATAGTATAGGTACAGTGTAGTATTGCACGCTAGCCATCAGAGAGCAGAATTCACCGGCCAGTCCGGTTCAGAACTACCTTGGCAGGAAATTCAAGCAGCGATCAGAAATAATGGCGTGCGTGCGGGGTTGGCGTCAGTAGCAGGGGTGCGGACGTGACTGAGAAGGATGGGAGCCGAGGTAGATTTCAGCACTGGCCGACGACAGGTGAGAGCCCGAGCCACCCCGGCGGGGAAGGGGGTTCCGGTGGACAAGGTCGCCGGTAGGGTTCGAGGCCGGAGAGGTGTGACAGCCAGGGGGCTAGCAAAGGCGGTCCTCCCGGTGACGGCCTCCCGTCGGGGAAGAGAGGAGGGGAGAGGAGAGGTAGTCCCTCGGGGGAAGCGGCGGCAGTCTGATGACCTTCCGTGAGTCACTTCATCTTCGGCTTTGGGAGAGGGGATAGCGGCTTGCTGATACCCCTGCAGGCTCCCTCTTCAGTTCCACAGCCTCTGAAGGCTGACTTCGGTAAGCACACTTAAGTTCTCCTTAGCGCAGGGCTTCTCCATATGCTTTCTCTGGAAGTTTCTACTGCGTAAAGAGGACTATTATTTTCTCAGATATGTTCCATTTCACAAGCAATTAATAACGATTGAAGTGCAACAGAAAGAAAAAAAACTTGCATCTCCTCAGTCATATTCCCGAGGATCAGAACTGCTTACTTTCTAGTGATTTGAAAAGATAGAGATTAGCAAACCTCAATAGCCTGGTTTTCAAAAAGTGAAAAACATTTTGGGCATTTTCCTTTCCACCGAGAGAGCACAAAACAAGCAAACTGGTACCCAGAATGTTCACTGAAGCACAGGGTCTATATCAGTATTTATCATAAACGATTTTTTTACGATTCTCATTTTTGTGTCCTGCAAACATGCTCCCGAGGACACGGGGACAACAAGAACATGGCGTATTCTGCTGCCTATAGCAGGAATACCTTTTAGGCTGACTTGTTGAGCGAAGCCAACGCCTTTAACAGGATTTGTATGACTAATATCCTCGCAATCAACTGTCTGAATGAACATAAACGCCTTGGCTTTCTGCATCCGCAGCCGGAGTGAAGTCTCTGCTCTATTGTGCAAAGCGGCAGGGCTTTTCAGATGCGTTGAAATCTCTGCCACTAACTGCATTATTGCTGCTGAGCCGCTTCTTCTCAAACTGCCTGAGAAGGTGCAAAACCGCGAAGCCTCTCCATATACTCGAGCCATATTAAAAATCATCACATTGACAGCTAAATGTATGCTGTCCGGCCATAAAGCTCACGCGCTCATAATAACGAACCACTGTTGCTATATGGATGCTTCCAAATGACGTTTGGAGAGCCTAAATTAACCTTTCTGTCCAATCAAAAGGGTAAAACCGGACTGATGGATGAAACTCAGCTGATAACCAGGATGAAAGCTCAGGAGCATGCTGGGTACATTGCCCTAAAGGCCTTTTCCCTGTCTCATCTTTTCTCCATGGCACTGAGCATTCCAACGATCACGCCCAGCTACTCCTGACATTGAGATGACACTGCCCGGCATTTAATCTTTTCTCCATGGGGCTGATTATTGGTTCCCAGATTCAGAACTGTACCGTTGATCATCCCCATCGACTCCTGACACTGGGCAGCATTTCATCTTTTCTCCATGGGGCTGAGCATTGGTACCCAGAATCAGAATCGTAACCACGATCATCCCCAGCGATAAGACTCTTGACCTTGGATTGACACTGGATGGCATTTAATCTTTTCTGACCTCCAAACCACACAGTTAAATTATATGAGAAAGTTAGACTTCAGACGCAATCAGTGATGATCCTATAATTTTTTTCCTAATGTCACCAGAGCGAACGACAAATTAATTCATTAAGGTCAATGACATTCCCTCTCTGTGAAACAAACTCTGAGTGGGTGTAATCATTTTTATAAAGTCCTCTGAACTGCAGGCTGCTTCATGTTCATACCTCCTCCACAAACCCCTACGTAAGCTCGGCTCCCTCAACCAATATCAAGGGACAGCATCATGTACATCAGAATCAATGCACTAAATGAGAAATACCATGTTTACCCCAACACGAAATTGCCACTATATATCACCGTGTGCCATTAGAACGATCCTTTCTCTTCGGTTAATGTTTGTCCTCTGCCCCTGTCGATGCTGGGAGACAGCTCCCACAGCAGACTCACAGCCCACCTTGCACACTTGTGTTGAGATCGCAGGATCTCGTCACTGCCCACATTTTAGAGCACGGCAGGTGGTAAACATCTGTGTATCCTTTAGACTGCTTTTAAAGCCAGGCATCACTTCAAGAACATTTCTTATCTTTGTGTGTGTGTGAGTATATATATATATGCTCTTTTTTTCTCCTTTACCTGAATTGCTTTCACAGTTCTCCCGGTTTCCACAAAGAAGTTTAAACTGTTCTACTGTCATAGTTTGTGATCACAAATGGGAGACTACGTTATATAAGTACGATTAACCTTACAAGAAAACTGCAAGCCTGATTATATGTAACCATAAACTTGCATCAACGCAATCATTCAGCCACTAAGGTTTGACCACAGTGGTTCACGGGAACTGTAAGAAATCAGTAAATACATGCTATTCCAATATCGTCATTACCGACCGATTCTTATACAAAACCAAGTTTCTGTAAAAATATCTCCCTTCATTCTTTTAACGCGTCTAAATGCCTTTTGCAAGTGTTTCTCATGTTGACACTTTGAGATCGTGTTCTTTACTCTACAGAAGCTATTATGAACACCAAAAGCGGAATCTTAAAAGGCTTTCAGACTATGTACTCAGACATTATTGCTTGACAGGGAGAAGGAATTCCAACCGAAATCAGTGAAGTCACACAAGCACCCAACCACCCCCAACCCCACCAAATTCACACGACGGCAGAAACCACTGAAAAATGTGTGTGTGTGTGTGGGGGGGGGTATTATAGATGGGGCGATCCCACGGAGACTCACCAGGACTCCCACGGGGATTCGGTTAACGATCTCTCCAAGATCACCCTTTGGCTGGGGACTAGAGGACGCCTCCCCCCTCCCAAAGGGATTAAGCTGTAGCTAGCCTCTGTCCCTGGGGGGGCTTCAAAGAACTTGTCTAATGATACGTGTTTGTTACCATTTTATTGCCCTCTCTGCAGCCTCTTTTTTACATGGCTGTGTAATAAACGAAAAGCTTCAAAGCAGTGCTGAGCATTGGGCTCTACTGGATTCACATCAGTAACAGTATGCTCTTTTAAAAAAAGGTTTTTTAACCTTTATCATTTAGATATAAGTTTGATTATAGCCATTAATATTTGTCTGCCCATGAACTCTCCTTTTCATCCATTTGACTATGCAATCCTACAATTATACACATCGTGCATAAACTATTCATTAATTTGGTCGCATAAATAGGGGTTCAATGTACCAGAACACACACACACACAGACACACGCACACTTATTATTATGGATTTTTTAAATATGTGCTGAAGGAAGCTGAGATACGTAACTGATCTGCTTGGATATCACAGTTCTCTAATAAAGTGGACAGTGTGTGTCGAATGTATTTTACTGCATAATGATTTTTACTCCAATATTTATAGGTAGTATCTTAAAATAGGGCGACGCTATTCTGACAGCATCGAAGAGCTCACATTTAGCGCAGAAATATTCTATTGGGAATTGTGAAATTATTTTGTTTAAAAGTACACATAGTTATGTTTTCAGTGATCATGAATTTAGTCAATAACGTACGTATATAGGTTATCATTCTTAAGCGAAAACAATTCAACAATTTGCTGCTGCCTACACGAAATACTCATATTACACCATCGATATAGAAATGCAGGACAACCATAGCATATTAACTTAACTGGCGTGAAGTCTAACCAATGCCAAACGCACCTCTAAAGCTATCCCCTTTAATGCGATACGTTTTAATTGACGAAAAGATAATTTCGCCATGTGGTCGTTAATGCTGAGGTGTTCACTCATCGATGCTCCATCGTAAAACTAGCCTCCGGCTACGAACACGAGTCCGTTCACGTGAGTTGTTTTCAACATGTTCTTTAGACATGTAGAAAACCGTTCATTATGAGACTGGGCGCTTCAAAATGTAAATACTGCCAAGAAATACATTATTCATTATCGTTATATAATAACAGTCGTTTGGATTTGGACGTAAATTATAAGGGCACGATAGTTAAAAAAAAAAAAAGTATATCAACCATATTACTAAAGGAAAATGAACTGATTGGAACTAAATAAACATACGCGCCTTCGACAAGAAGAACGGTCCTAAATGTATTCACTTACTCTGCTTTCCTGGCGAGTCCGACGGATCTGCAGAGCGTCGTGGGTGTCTGTGGGACCAGGGACTTGCTACACGGGCTTTTCTTATCCTCCTCCGCAGACTCGGGGCTGGACTGGCTGGTTTGTGGCGACTGTGGGGACGTGGGTACCAGCTGCAGCTGCTGCTGGTGAGGTGGCGGGGGAAGAGGATGCTGTGGGTGAGTCGGCAGAGGCTGAAGGTGCTGCGGAGGCTGTCCGTGGCCGGGAAGCGCGGCGGCTTTGTTCGCCGGATGTTGATGAACAAGGATAGGCGGCTGCGGGCTCGTGCTCGGCGGGGATGGGTGATGGTGATGATGATGATAGTGATGTGCCGGGTGCGGGTCCTTCAGCTGTCGGTTCTCGCCGATCAACTCTTCCACCTTCCTCTCTAGTTCGTCTATCCTCTGCCTTTGAGTCTGGATTAAACTCTGCTGGTTTTGCACAATGGTGGTAAGTTCTTTCAGATAGAGTACGGCTTTCATAGGATTATCTAACAGGCTCTCCATACCTGTTATTCTGAAACTATTTCGCTAATTTTGCGTAATGGTGTTTAATTTGTTCAATATTGCGTCGTTACCCTCCTCTCCTGTCTGACGACTCTACGCAGATGCGGTGGGTTACCCTGTCCCTCTCGTACTACTTGCTCGGTTAAGATGCAAGAAATGGTACTGATGCTAGAGTGATCTACGAAAGAGGCGATTGGAAGAGGAGCTTGAGTAGCAGGATGATGTCAGCGCGTAGAACAGTGAAGCCTGTCGTGGTTTAACTCCTTCCAGTGTTTTTCACTAACAAATGTGTTGGTTTCATTTTATTTTATTCATTTTTTGTCATATAGCCAGATATCCTTCTGATCATATCTCGACTTGGCGTGATATGTGTTTTTTTTGTGTTATGTCAGAAATAGAGAGCTGCCACGTTTTCTGTTGTTCTGCCTCATTTTTGGGTGACTTGTATCAGACCAACGATTTCAGAAACAGTTAATTATACCAAGATTCAAACACAAACGAAGAAGACACGTCTTAATATTATTGTCAATTTATGTAAATCATTAGTTATTGTCAGAAAAAATGTCCAGTTTGGGAAACTATGATAACGCATAAAATGTTTTTGCGAAAATTACTAATGAAATCTATCCCTAATAATACATATTATGGGATAGATAATTTCAGTAAATAACTAAATCACGTTTGGCCATGCAATGCGAACGTTCTGAGAACCAGAATGTGTTTGTTTGTTTGTTTGTTTTTTAATGAAAAGTATGATTAACTTAAAGGTAGCTTCAAATGTATTCATTCGTTTATTTTCGAATATATTATGTAGAACCTGCGAGGTAATTATTTGAGAAGTTTACAAATAGCATCTGAAATCTGAGAAGCATGGAGAAGCTGCTGTTAAAACTAGCTGTTAACAATATTCATCGAAGATCTGCAGATACGGTGTCATGGAGATGCGAGAGGCAGGGGCGAGGAATAACAGGACGTGTTGAGACGTGTTGACAGCACAGCACTAAAATAATCCACTTCACCTTCACACCTATACACCAACACAACGGGCTTGGGACCAGGAAGACCGGGAGAGCTACATAGCACTTAGTGTCTGTCCTCATACTTAGCTGACCAGTCTTGGCTTCGACCTCTGAATAAAGAAAACATACTTAACTTTGCTGTTAGCTTAACACACACACACAAGATTTAATGCTGCAGGCTAATTCGGTCATATGTTGTCTTTCACCTGTTCTGATAGTCTTTAAGATTCTCCATCCATTGCCCAGTACACTTTGTTGGAGCCTTAGCCTCAGCTAAGTGCAGTTCCATTAAGCTCTACAGCAAACAAGCTAACTGAATAAAGGATTATTTTGTTGGGGGGAAAATCCATTTCTAACCCACCCTACTCTGGAGCCCACGGGCTACTGTGTAAACCCAATGCAAGAGGATGAAAATCTTTCATTTTAACAGTGGTGATTTCACGCAGCTGGGCAGAGCAGGAGAACCGGTGTGTGCTGAGGGATGCTAATTTGTTCTTAGTCCCTTGTTACTGATTATCTATCTGGGGGGGGGGGGGGGGGGGGGGGGGGGGGGGGGGGGGGGGGGGGGGGGGGGGGGGGGGGGGGGGGGGGGGGG
>JAOVYW010007849.1:0-10551 GCA_025775045.1 Hiodon tergisus
CCAACCCCAGAAAAACAACCCCATAGCATTATCCTTCCTCCACCAAACTTTACAGTTGGCACAATGCAGTCAGGCAGAAAACTTTCTCCTGGAATTCGCCAAACCCAGACACAGTTTTTGTGCTGATGTTAATTCCTGAGGAGGTTAGGAACTCTGCAGTTATTGAGTCAGCAGAGCGTTGGCGACTTTTACTTACTATGCACCTCAGCACTTGGCGAACCCGCTCTGTAACTTTACATGGTCTGATTCTCTCAGTTGTGTAAAAAAAAAGGTTATTAAAGCCAAAGGAGTGTTTGGCCAGTCAGAGTTTGAACCCTGAACGTAAGATTATTAACTTAATTCAAGTTTTTGTTCTGTTGTTGTTTTGTCAGATCTATAATTCTGGTAAGTTCCAGTTTTACCTGTAATACTTACAGCTGCACTCAGTGAACTCCCATCCATGTGGAGAAGGTAAAAGATGGTTGTGAAATTCTCAGAGATTCCCTGGTCTGGTTTGCATCCTCCTTCCCTCTGTACAAATTCACGTTACACAGAGAGGTACTGACCTAAAAATGTATACATATATATATATATATATGAATTGGCTTGCATACTAGCATTCAGTAATGGACTAGAATTTAAAAAAATGTATCTTATCTTGTAAGATTGTGTCTCCAAAAGTTTGTACTTTTGTTTTTGTAAATCAGAATATAAAACACAATCAGGGGTAACCGGCTCCGGCCTTCCTCTGCCCCACCTCTTATCAGTACTGCTTTATTCTGCTCATGTCTTGACTCTCCAACCGGTGAGGAGAAAGGCTTAATGAACGGGGTCTCTTTGCTTTTGTGCCCCTTGCAGAGTCCCGCAGCTTCAAAGGGTATCGAACGTCTGCCTGAGTCCTTTAATGCCACTGCTGTCTTTGCAGTAGATAGTGGCAGTAGTTTAACTATGGAAACAGGCAAAGAGCCAGCATTTCCCTCAACAGCTGTGTGTGTGAGCGTGTGTGTGTGAGCGTTTGTGTGTGAGTGTGTGTGTGAGTGTGTGTGTTGAGTGTGTGTGTTGAGTGTGTGTGTGAGTGTGTGTGTTGAGTTTGTGTGTGTGTGTCCGTGTGTGAGTGTGTGTGTGAGTGTGTGTGCGTGAGCGTGTGTGTGTGAGTGTGTGTGTTGAGTGTGTGTGTTGAGTGTGTGTGTGAGTGTGTGTGTTGAGTGTGTGTGTCCGTGTGTGAGTGTGTGTGTTGAGTGTGTGTGTGAGTAAACTGGTGGTAGACAGGATGACCAAGCAGAGCAGGAGGCAGATGCCCTTTTAGTGTTTGGGGAGCATGCGGTGGAGCTGAGATGAATGCAGAGATTCTGCTGGAGGGGAAGTCAGGAGAAGTCGAAAACCTTTGACTGCTGCAGTCAGATTAGCGGATAACGACGGGAGGCCATCGATCGCACTTCCTTTAGTTTCAGAGAACAAACGCCTTAATTCAACTTAATTCAAGCTTTTATTCTGTTGTTGTTTTTTCAGATCTAGAATTCTGGTAAGTTCCAGTTTTACCTGTAATAAAACCCTGTAGCGCTTGGCTGGGGGTCTTCGTTCGCTCACCTGTGTCCTCCTGTGACCCCCGTCGACTCATCAGGATGGCCACCTCTGAGCGTCAGAACTTGCAGCTGTAACATCCTCGCTGCAGAACAAGCTTGTTACGGCGTTTCCCTGCCTGCTGCCTCTGAGTCCAGCCAAAACCATTTAAATCCCCCTCAGAGCTTCGCTTCCACCCTTTCTCGCAAATGTACCCCTAAATGATCTCAAGCCATGAGTTCAGTCCAAATGTCTGCTACTCATTAGAAAGGCTTTGGTTTCCCGTCTCCTCTGGGTTCTGATCTTTGATTGGTCTCCAGGGAAAACGAGTCAACCCACGCAACGCGACAAGATGAGATGAACCCCTTAAGCTGCTTTCTGTTTTCTCATGCCGTGGCCCATGCATCTGACGATGACTTTTACATCTCATACACATGCATTTCCACTCGCCATTGTAGGCTTGGCTGTGCGTGTGTGGATGAATGTATAAATAATACTAACCAAACAACAGGAGCTGCTTCCAGATACATTTTTGAGCCACCCCCACCAAGAAAAATGGCTGTGAATTTGCATTATGTGACCGAGGCAGCACAAATAGGGACGTTTTGGCACAAGTAAGTAGCCCGCCGATGCTAGGCATCGCACGCTGTAAAACTGCCTACGCTTTGGAGCAAGCGGCGTTCAGCACAGGTGTCTGCCAACGTCAACTGCGCCTGAGGGGCTGTCATTGCAGGAGAAGTGACCTGCAGCGATCCGATGGTGACCCGCTGTGACCCCATACTCCCGCTGGTGCTTTGGCGTTAGATGCTTCACTGATTCGGGTCCCTGGTGAAGCGGCTCCCCGCTGAGAGAAAGAAGAGGTTTCGATGACTCTGAGAAGGATTTGCAGGGCTCGGATTTACACCCCGTTTTCACCGACGCCAGATGACTCCTGTCGTATCAGGGGTGATAAAAAAGGATTCTAATCCGTTCTTCCGCGGACAGCTCGTCCGGGGCCATGTAGGCTGAAGCTGTAAGGCCTTTCTACGGGCAGCCTCACAAATGCCCAGTGGCATTCATAGCCGGTTATTGGGCAAGCAATGGGACATGGGTGACCGCTTCCTCTCTGTGGTCCCCAAACCATCTTGCAATGATCTTGCTGCAGCACACATGCAGACCTGTGCACTGCCAGCTTGGCCTCGCCTAGCCAACAGGAAACTTGTCTGTCAGAAAACTCCCGTAACATGCTGAGGTTTAAACAACGAGAGGTTTAAGAAGGAGTTGCCAGCAAAGCGTACGGGCGGAATGTACAAAGCAAGGCACTCAGGGCTGTTGAGCTGAATCCCAGGGCTTGTGATTCTTTTGAAGGTGACTCATAGGATTTACTATATCCCTACACCCTGCGGTGCGTTGCTGGTTCCCATCGCCTGGCGCTAGAGTGGCTCGCAGTTCAGTTTAGATACGTGGCTCTTTCTTTTAGGAACTTTCCTGGGCTGACGCGGCCTTTAGCAATTTCACCACGACCCCCGTGAATAACGCGCACCTATTCCACCCCAATCCACTGACTGACATATAGAGGCCCCGCACCATGCATTAACGCTGTAAGTCGCTACGCTACGCTACGCGACCCAACGTCCATTATCGACGGCAGGATGACACAGGGGGGGGCAGAGTATTGTTTGTGGGGATTGGTGGAACACCGAAGAAGAAATGATAATGGTGGGAAAGGAGATGAGCGTTCAGAGTGTGACCCGCAACGGGACTCTGTGAACGGGACATCGCTGGGTCGGGGCCTGACTTCCTGCGCAGAAAATATAGGGGTTACTGGTTTGGCATAGGTGGTGAGGGCATTTTCACGGGACGGGACACCATCGTTTGTTTTTCTTTCTGTGAGTTTTACCACTATTCTTCCTGCTGTCCGCTGGTCAGCGCACCAGAAATATGGTGTGATTATTCTGATCATCGAGCACTCTCCTGGAGGTGAGTAGGAACAGGAAACAGAATTGCCTGTCCTTCTTTATCTCTCTGTAAAAAGTAGAAACTCATTTTTTTGACGACTGGTGTGTTAAAATTATTGTTAAAGGAAAAGATGGCTGGAGCTTCCAGTTTAACAGAGTTCGATTAATAACCTAGCCAACCGGAAGATAAATACTGAATAACACACAATGTTTCCCAACTAGTTTGTTATTAAAAATTTTTTATTACCTAACTCCTTGGCAATGGGCGTGTATTTATCTGTTTATTTGAGTGATAAATCACAGGGATGGTGTGGTAGGGGAGGATTTACAGTAATGTTTGATTGGCAGTTGCACTGACGATGACTCAGCATTTTCTCACGGTCCTGCTTTGCACATGCCATGGTCCCCACTGACACTCCAGGCCGACGATTGTAGCAGTGCTTTCCAGCATTTCTGATGGGATGTCTGGCTGTCCCCTCTGTCATGGGTTTAGGGGCCGAGTTTTTAAAGAGGACCCCATAGAGGACACTCACTTCCTGGTCTGCTTGAACTTACCATGTTTTCTGACCTTGCCGAAATATTGTTTAATAAATCATCGAATATACATAACTATTGTAGTTTTACAAGTAGTCGAGAGTTCCTCTGTGAAGCTTTAATCTCGTTAAAAAGGTTCGAATTAAAAAGCACATAAGATGTTCTAGTTATTTCTCAACACTAAGCATTGTCCTGCTTAGTGCAGCGTTGGGATGTGAGTCCCGTTCCGCAGAGTTTTTTCTGGGGATTCGTTTCCTCCTGTCCAGGACCGAATTGTGTTTAATTACCCTATAGAGTCAGCCAGTTTGGGAGGTAAATCACTCACTGATCCGGTGCTCCCTGCATGTTCTTCAGCCTGACAGAAAGCTAGTGTGAACTAATGAGGATGTAAATCTTGTGGGAGGATGCAGAGGGTATCGATCCCAATGCGATTTCTGCTCCCCGGGTCCGCCAGATCACGGCGGTTTCGCCCTCCCGACCTGGGCTCTCCAACCCACCATCTGCCCCCCCCCCCCCTTCTTACACATTGTTTTTTTAGCTTACAAAATCTGACAATCATGCCGGCAGGTTAGATGGGCAAACGCAGTTGTTATTACCCCAATTGTGGGAAAAATTTGCGTGAACCTCACCCAGTACATCAAGGTCTCTTATTACGTTATATTACTGCTTAATATGATTATTTTGAAGACTGCATTTGGTTAGGTGCATGAGATGTATTTAGTATTAGTTGTTATTTTAGATTCTGGATGAAAATATTACAGTTAATGACTACTAAAGGTACAGAACCTGTATTTCAGTACAGTACAGGACCAGTTAAAATTAGCATGTAAAAATACTTAGCAAACAACGGCAATTTTCTTGGGATCTGTTACCATACAGTCCTTAACCAATGAGTTGCGTTGCTATGTCATTCGCCAGTTGGTTGTGATCTGTGCTGAGATCTGTGTGTTTGGTTCTTATTTACCTTCAGTGTGTTATTTTGCTGTTGCGTGTTGAATGCATTGTTGAGGTTTGGTGAAAACATTTCAGAACACACATACATCCAGACACACATACATAAAGAACAAAGAAAAGAATAGCCGTTGTTTTAATAGTGGCTTTCCAATTCATTAACCACTATTCGCATAGTAAAAATGATAACTTATGTTGTACTTGAGATCAGTGTACGGAATGTGCCGAATCAGCAGTTCCACACGAACCATTTTAGATTTTAAGTGTTTAAGACTGAATTCATTTCTTCATTAATACATCTACATCAGTTGTCTTGGGCAGATCGGAAAAACCCAGTTAAAGGAAGCCGTGAAGATGGAAAAATGCATTTTCCGGGGGGCTGTCCTCCCCAGTGAAGAACCTCTGGAGATGGTCCGAGCAGGCCTTTACCATGCATTGGATCCATGCATCTGCCAAACAGATCCATGCATTTGTCGAATTGATCAATGCGTATGGTCGAGCAGAACCATGCATTTGTAGAACGGATCCCCGCTCTGTTAACTTGTCGCCGTCCTCTTTCATCAGGGTTCATCTACACAGGGGACGTGGTGCACAGGATGCTAACGGCCACCCAATACATTGCCCCGCTAATGGCTAACTTTGACCCCAGCGTCTCCAGAAACTCCACTGTCATCTACTTCGACAACGGTAAGAGGGGCGTCGGCAAGTTCATTCTTGTGCTGTATTTTCTTTGTGTTATATTTTCCTTTGTTTGTTTTTCATACTCACTTCTCTATTAAGTTCCTGTATACTTCTATTATTTTTATTCACACGCATGCATACATACACACATACATATATATATATCACAATTCCTCTTATATGATTCAGCTTGCTTCTTTACTTGAGTATCACATATGCCAAGTCTGTCGAGGACCAGGGTTAGCCACAGATAGCTTAGGGCCTTCCCATTCTCAGTAGAAAGACTGTTGTGTCTCGGTCTATGTTATGTCCAGAAGTAGTGGCCTGAGATCCTTCTTTTGAGAGATTTCTGATACCACTGCAACTGGACTCCTTTTTCTGATCTCCGTAGAATTGTGTATTGGTGTGGATGTAGAGGAAGCGCGAGGGGGATCGATGGCTAAATGGCTTGTGCTCGTCAATCAGCCCTGACACCGCCGTGTGTGTAGATGAACGCCATCCAGCGAAAGGTCCAATTAAACCTTGATTTATCGCTGCTGTGTAAAGCCCACCGATCGATATATTTTTAAAGGCTCACCCCTTACAACCGGGCGCGTTACGTCAGTAATATTTTTATTACATGCGCGGTTGCACGGGTCAGCACGCAGGATGAAAACCACGTCTCAGCTCAGCCGAAAGCCAGACATTTCCAGGAGATAAAAGTGCAGCCGTTTTGCAGTGTAAAACTGCAAACTGCTGTGGTATTTATGACTTGCCTATACATAGTAAGGTTGGTGATGGAGGGAACAGATTACTTTTTTTTGTTTTTGGTTTCGCGGTTGCCAGTCTTCTAACAGCTCAGAAGCTTATGGAGCTAGCCGCAGAAGACGGCGTTGGTGCGGATCATTCCATGTTCTGCGCTCTATTGACCTGGTCTCCCGAGAAGCCCGCGTACGCTGCCGCTAAGATAAAATGCGTTACTTTGTAACGAGGGTCATGCTAACCCTTCTCTTCGCTACGTGTCCCTTGTTCCATTGGCCAGCATTAACTAACATAACGCGGCAGCCACTCTGAACTCTAAAAAGCGAGTACGCAGCAACCTGTTCCTTAGACAACGTCAGTGAAGTGTGGGCCAGGAAGCCTAGACTAAATCACAGACTTGCGTCACGTGCTGGACGCCCGCTCTGGAGAGTTTGCGCGAGGTTCTGACAGGCCTGTCGTTTTGTCCGCTAGGCACTGCGCTCGTTGTCCAATGGGACCACGTCCACCTCCAGGACAACTACAGCCTGGGAAGCTTCACCTTTCAAGCCACCCTGCACAGTGACGGCAGGATCATCTTCGCTTACAAAGAGGTGAGCTCTTTCCTCTCCCTCTCCCTCTCTGCCTCTGCAAAGCCACTGTGGACACAAGTGCAGTGAACGTTACAACATACATTTACATTACCGACGCAACTAATGCCTACAATACCCCGAAGATAACTCATACAAGCCAGTATGAGTTATTCATACAGTCCATGTTTATTTAGGTGTGGGTGGAGAGGCACTATTGAACATCAAAATTCCAACTTTTGGCCAAGTGTACTTGAGAACTAAAAACCTCTTTGAAGCGCTTACTGCATTGGCTGGCCGATGGGTTACTTTACTGAGTGTTTTTTTAGCCTAAAGGCTCATTGCAAATTTAGTGTTTGAAACGTAACATCTTTTAGATGTTCTGGTGAAAATGCAGGGAGTTTCATCAGGAGAAAGCCTAAACTGACTGGATAGTCAGGACTGAAGAAAGGGGTTTAATGTGGTTTAATTTTGGAGCATGTGTCTCTATAACGTTCAACATAATTATGGCAAAACAAACATCAAAGTGCTGATAATAAACTCTCCAACATGCATTTCCTGATTATAATGTTTGCAGATGTTTTTAATCTAAGTCAAGATATACATTTTTTTATTTTGTTATATTTATTTTATTCAGCTCGGTGGAAGGAATATCCAGGTTAAACACCGGGACCATCAGTACAACAGCAGTGCCTTTTTATAGAATTAAAACTATTATATATAATCAATTAGATGCCCCACACTGTTTGCATGCAGACATTTCTATAGAATATATAACCAGTATCTACTATATGTTATTTTTATCATATCGAGGTACCATGCAGTATCTGCTGTGGGCAAAATGAAAAGAAATATTTTTTTCTTTAGGCTCTTTGTTTCCGATTTTAATGAAATGTTGAGCTTTTTTTGATGTCGGAGTGCGGCGGATGTGGAAAGTTAGCCCAATTCCGCCTTGACAGCTGACATATGGCTCTACGAGGCCCTCCACCAGGAGTCCATTTCCCTTCAGCATCTCCAGACCTCTCAGAATTCATTTCTTTGGGTGTGTGTACGTTTCTGGGGCTCTGTGTTTCCCTCCGCTGAAAATGTCAATACATTTGTATCCCTCACCTGTGGTTTTCGGATGTGTTGTAATGCTGCCTTTGTCTGCCCGGGTCGTAAGCATTGGGCTGCAGGAGGGTTTTTAATTCTCGTGCTCATGTGACTTACCAAAATATGGTTTAATTTTTTCATTACAGAGTTCTTCTGAGAAGTTTAGTCCCCGCCCCCCCTAAAAATCTGCCCCAACTGTCCTAATGAAGACGTCCATTCCTGATTTTAACCTAAATGCTCTGGTTCTGTGCATCAAGAGAGTTTTGGCGGCGGCTACAGGCGCTTTAGGATCTCGAGTTCATGTCACATTGCTGGGGACGGCTGCTGCACCCTCGAGCGAAGTGTTTAACCTTTTAGTTTCTTCAGTACCTGCCAAGGTGTACAAGACGGGGGACGTGCAGAAGTTTAAGCAAGTCACTGTGTATAAGTGCAGCAGCTGACCATAAATAAATAACAATGTCTGTTTATGCTGCCATTTTGCAGAGACACACGCTTTAGGTCATTGTGCAGATGTTATTCAGAGCAATTGTCGTTAGTCTGTTTGCGTTCATAAAGCGCCGTTGTTCTAGCATACCTCTAGGACACAGCACTGTCCCAGTCTAGCTTCAAACCATTCTTTTACCCCTTTTGGATATAACAAGCTCTTCTGTTTTTGCTGTCTTGTCCAATCAGGACAAAAAAAACCTCCTTTCTTTCCTTTTCTCAGGAACAGAAACACATGCAAGCCAATTCTGTCCATTTATGTCCCTTGTCCCTTTTTTCCCCCACAGATTCCCATCCTGGTGACTCAGATCAGCTCCGTCAATCACCCTGTCAAAGTGGGAATATCCGACGCCTTCGTTGTCGTCCACAGGATTCCACAGATAGCCAGTAAGTGACAGGCTTTGTTTTGCTCCCCAATGGCGTGGACTACCACCGTTACACGCGCAGGTATCCAAGGCCCACATGGTTGAGCGGTTTCAAGTTTCGGTTTCCTGTGTCCTCTCCAGTGAAAGGCAAATGAGATTTTTTCTTTTGGGCCAAGCCTTTGAATGCTTTGGTGTTTGAAGTGACCTTTATGATGTGCTCCGGCCCGGCACAGCACCAGCGGACCATCAGGGGAGGGAGGGAGGGGGCATATTACATGTCTTTTCGTTCTGGCTGCCCCCTTTCCATCAAAGCCCTTTCACTGTTTTTTTTTTTTTTTTAAACCTGTGGCTTGAGATCATTAAAGCACCTCAGTTCTCCCCGCACTTATGAATGTATGTATAAAGGTAAAAGGGGCATCGCCAACCACGGTTCATTTAAAGGAATACCCTTGGCTACGTGGATGTGCTCAGAACTTGCTGAAAGCCCTCTGTGACACTTTGGTGTTTGTTGTCAAACCGCTGTGCCCCGCCACGCAATATGGAGCTTGTTTTATATTGGTTGGCGAAAGAGGTTTTGGAAGGGTCTGGAAGCCATATTATAAATATTTTAATATACATTACATTTATTATGGGTGCACTCTGCGATGCGTTTTAGAGTAATTTTGCAACACATCCGGAGTCGTTGAAAGGGTTAAATTGCATTGTGATTGAAGTGAAAAAATGATTTTTTTGCATGTTTACTTTATCTTTGGCCAGAGAAATTGACTGACATTCTCATCCCACGCACGCCTGCTACATTATGGTTTGGCATGGAGTGCAGAGAGTTGCTGGTTCTGGTTCGAAAAACAAAGCTCGGACATTTTCATCCAATCCGCAGTTCCTGGAATCCACACATCTCCCCAACACCAGCGGGCAGCTTGCCTGACCCGTGAGCTGTTAAAGGCGATAAGTAAACAAACACCGGCAACGGTGAACTGGCTCTGCAGAACCCAGGACCAGACGTAAATGCCCCGGATTAAAGAATGTCACTCGTCGTTTCAGCTATTGGTTCATAAAAACAGGCTGAATTGCCTCAATCGCCGATGACCTCTATGTGATGTGTGTTCCCCAGAAAGATATCCCTTGAGACTCTAAGTTCAAAACATTGCATTTATCTTATCCAGAGTGACATTCGAAAAGCGCAACCGGTACAAAGGGTCAAATGGCTCGATGTAAAGACCAAGCTGCATCGTCCCAGGGTTAAGTGCCTACTCACTTTTAAGTGCCAAACATTCTTCCAAACGCTTTCCTGAAACACATTCAACAGTGTCACCGTTTGAATAATCTACCACTTAATTTTTTTCTGGACCACTAACCAAAGTGCCCTGAATTCAAGGATTCTGCCCTGTTAGAGGGCCCTTACGTATTGACACTCGCTGTGTCTGTTCTTACGGGCCGGATGTGGGAGCGTGAGGGCCGGTGTCACTGAGTGACGGCGTTTAGCGCTTCCGGGGTAACCTCTTCGGCCGCACAGACGGCCCCATGCGACGGCAGCTCAGCCGCGTTCTCTCAGCCCTTCCTTCCTTTGATCCTCGGCTGTCAGACGCTCAGCAGGAAATGGCCGGGCTCTCTCGGTTTTGAATGTTTGGGGGGGGGGGGCGGGGGGCATCTTTAGGGAGGTGG
>JAOVYW010007850.1:0-10550 GCA_025775045.1 Hiodon tergisus
ATGCTTTGCATGCAGAGCGGCCAGAGGGCAGGCAGGCAGCGTTAGCGGGCCCTCCGGTCAGGCTCGCCACTTCCCCGAAGAGCCGTGCATCAGCCACCCGCCTGGCACAGCGTCGCTGTGGGCTCCCCGGCCGTCTCAGTTTACAGTACACCGCGCGGGGTGTTGTTAAGATTCCGGCCATTTAAAATATCGACGCATTGAAAAGATGTCCCGAAAGGTGACGCAGTGCGGTATTCTTCCCTGGCCTTTAGGGGGTGCCCTATGTGGTAAAGGAGTGGGATGTTAAGATGTTATGGTGAGGTGTAACCAGTGTCTTTTACTAGGCTTTATAGATTCAACCTTCAATCCAGGTTCAGCCGTCGTTAGCAATAACTATTGCTTTAAAAATCATTTTTTGTAAAAGAGAGGCCAATATTGTACTTATGTTGAAAACACCTGAACGTGATTAATTGAATAATTATACACATAAATCATTGTAAATGTACAAATTTAACCTCATTTTAAGGTTTTTTGCTGATTAAAGAAAGTATTTAGTTAGTACAGTATATCTCTGTCTCTCCAAGACTGTAAGCTTAATGATAAATTTACTTAGGAAATGTGTTTCTTTACAGGAAATGTATCACTGAGAGTAAATTTGGCAAACCGAAGGGGATTAGTGAAGATAAAAGTGGTGTACTTTTGTTTTCCTAATGAAAAACCATCAGAGCGTGGCACAGTTAATGAAAGTAATTTATGCCTGCGATTTAGTTTCAAAGTGCTTCCTCAGTGTTCCAAGTACTCCTGACTAAAATGCCATCCACATTTAGATAATTGAAAAGACGCATTATGTAATATTTATGCTATCTGCATGATTTAAAAAGCCTTGTGTCGTGTAATTACTAATGAGGAGGGATCACGTTTTAGACAATTCCTTGCTATGAGCTGTGGTTTATAAGACTTTTACTTACATGGTTTTATTTTGAGAAGTGGTAAAAGGAAATGCATAAAACGGTCAATGAAATTTATATAACGTATAAATCTCATCATTTTAATTTGGGAATACGTAATCAGTGTCCATCTCTCTTTGCCAAGCATTTGATTGCTTGGGCACATGATCGAGGGATGGCTTTAGGTCAGAGCAACACGACAACCTCAGCAGATTCAGAACAACGCAGTAAAGACATTGAGCCGGTTTCCCAGCAGTGATGTGTTGTTATAGCAGCAGATCGTTTAGGCTCTGAAACAACATAGCACTGACTTGTCTGGCCTGTACTTCTGTGTTATTCAAAAGCCAAGTAAATGTTCTAATATATAGTTTACTAATGGCTGAAATGTTTATTTCATGACCTGAGGGATCTTCTTATTTATTCCCCCCACATTACCATTTCAGATCTGTAGAGACACAATTGGATTTTTTCTTGTTATTCTTTTCCCTGCTTTACCTTGGACACAAAAAGCAGAGTTTTCAAAAGAAGGTAGATGCAAGGAGAGGGATCAGTGAGCAGGAGCTTTTAGTAGCCATGTCCTTTCTCAGTAATCTACTTATTAGATTCTTATTGTCAAAAGGGATCACCCTCATGAGCTTCAGGAATTTTCTTTCATTCACCGTTGGATACGGTAGCAACGCGTGGCTAGTTCGCTCTTACTAATTCTTAATAATTCTTGGATTTCTCCGTTTCCACCCCCCACCCCACGTCTCCTCTTCCTGTCCCTGTCCATCCGTGCGCGTCCACCCCCAACCCCGTCTCCCACAGAGATTTGTGCAGCGGACTGTGGTGGCCACGGCATCTGTGTCTCGGGCACCTGCCGCTGCGAGGAGGGCTGGACAGGCGCTGGCTGTGACCGGCGGGTGTGTCACCCTCGCTGCAGTGAGCACGGCGCTTGCAAGGACGGAAGATGCGAGTGCAGCCCGGGGTGGAACGGAGAGCACTGCACCATCGGTAAGGTGGAGGGAGGTTGGGGGGGTGGTGAAATAAAGGGGAAAGCATGCTAAATTGAATCTGTGCAACTCAGCTTAGCATGAGCAGGTTTTCTCAAAGGTCTGAGGCTCGACTTCATGCATTTTAATGTGGGAACGTGCTGAGGTGTCTTTTCATTTTTCTCCTCTTACCCTGCGCCTTTTCATTATCTTTGGCTGTTGATTTCAAATGCAAACATTTGCTTCCTTGCACTGAGTGCAAGCACAAGAAAGGCATTCTTTTAAGGGAACGTCTGTTGGCTGGAGCATGGGGGGAAAAAAACTTTTGGGTTTTTGGGGTTAAGTTTAATATCAGTTCTACTTTTGACAAATAGCCTTTCAGTGTCAGTTTAAACATAAAATAAAAATGTTCATTATTTTAAATACACGGATTCATCACTGACTAGAAAAAAAACAACTTAATTTTCCTATATGGTAAGAATGCATAGTTTTTATAACACTTACATGAACTGTTTGCATAGTTGGCTGGATAAAATAAAAAAACTGCTATAATTAGGATCCGTTTAGTGCATGTGGACAGCCACTTCAAGGGAATTAAATGGCTCCCACCCAGGATCTCCCGTGTTAGTGTTGGCAATGAGCCTCTGAGTTGGCAGGATGAGTTGAGTACGAGGCCAGATTGCAGGATATAACTGCAGTTGTGAGAGGAAACCGACCATTTTGCTCCTCTCTACGTGCACTAAGCTGAGCAACAGAGATCTACCTTAAGGTCGATCTCCCTTGTTTTGGTGTTTTGGATTACCAATGATGTTTGCTGATGTCAGCAAATTAGCTGCATAGATTTTATATGCTTTGAGAAAATATAAATTGTGCTTGGTCCAAATTAGATTGGAAAAAAATGTAGTTTACGGAGAGTCAAGTGATCGGTTAATTTCATTTCATTTTAACTTCACATTTGGCATGCTTTTGACTCGTACTGTAATTTTTTTCCTGGTTAAAAAAAAAAGAGTTTGAATCGGCAGTTATTTTCCGCTTACTTTTCGCCCAATTTGGAATCATCAGTCGTATAAAACTCCCCATGGGGTGGGTACGGAATTACGACTTCCTCCAATCAAACTGCCTTTCATCATTCTACACAATCCTGGGAATGTAGCTATTACGAGCGGTTAAGTGCTGATTGGAGAAGAGGTGTGTCCGTCCTGTTGACATTGCATAAATCCGTCTGGCTTCCCATCCTCCCAATTCTGTGCGGTCACAGTTGGCAAATGGCATGATCCAGATTTGGATCAATTGTCTCAATTATCAGCATAAATCCTGCACAAAGACCCAAGCAACCAAGTTATATGAAAGAACCTCACATTTTCTTTGCCTTTCTACATACCATTTTCTCTAAATGCACTACTATCCTTTGTCCCAGTGCTTGGTTACCCATGAACAGAGATAATTGACAGAACATTAATGTTTCCGTGTGAAACATGTCTAATTGCACTGTTCAGTAAACCCTTTGGTTCATTTTCCCATATAATGTGAAATCAGTGGGTAAACATCACTGGTCCTTTACATTTTACAGGAAAGGACAATATTGTTTTTTCCAGCAGATGTCAGAGAGAAAATAAGGAAAAGATAGATGGAACTGATGAATTGCTGTCATTAGGGTGAACATCTATTCCATAATTAGACCGGGAAAAGACTCTTCTTTCTACTCAGAACATTAGGGATCACTTCAGCAGTGGTTACTGAACACGGAGGAAGTACAGTCTGTGAATGTTTAATGCACTGTGTGTGAATTATTGATATTCTTCTTATATATTTCATATTGAGGAAGACATTCTAGTCTGGAACCTTTTTAGGAGCAGCACAGTCCATTTAAAAGCGGGAAAAAAAGGACTTGTGGTATAATGCAGATTTTTCCCCCCACACACGACAAGTGCATGTATATTGCAAAGGTCTTCATTTGCGTCTGCTTCTGAACGTGCCTGCACGGTATTCAGGCAGAGGCCCTGTTTTTTTTGTTTTTTTTAACTGAGCCGACCCGGACCGTATTCCTGCGTTTTGTTCTGTCCTCGTGCTCTGGCTGCTGCCTGCTGTGACGCTTGGGCTGCATGCACTCCCAGCACTTGGCCGCCGTGTGTTTGCAGTGGAAGTGACGCTGTTGCATCCCTTAAACTCCCTGTCTTTTATCTCCCAAGCTCACTATCTGGATAAGGTAGTGAAAGGTATGGCCCATTTCCTTTCTTCTTCCTTTGGGGTTTTCCTTTTGTTATTCCAGCGCGCTTCCAACAGCGTCCCATCGGTCCACTTCGGGCCACTATGAACACGTGGCGTTGCTTGCGTATTGTGTTTCCTCCTGTGGCGGAAACGGGTTGATACGAGAAGTGTCCTAACTACTCTCACACCTTGCCCCCCGTCACAAGATCCCATACCAAGCACCGGCCCCTTCTGCATTAAACTGCAATGTTTACTTAAGCGGGTTCTCTCAGGATTGTCGTTATGTCCCGGTGAGAACAGAAACATGGTTAGGGTATTGTTATGAGTTAGACCAAAAGTAATGGTGTACACTGTTGCTGTCCAAGCTGGGGAGAGAGCCCAGTAGGTACTGGAGCTGCAATTAAAATAATTTGTCTGCAGGTTGGTGAAGGTTGCCGGGCAAAGCAGAGTGTTGGGGAAACAGGCCTGTTATTAAAACTGCTGTCACCTGGCACGCAGGTTGTGTTTGGAATGGTTCTAGACAGAATCAGCGGGGGTCCACGGGGGGCTGCTTTTTGTGAAAGGCCTTCCGATGCTGCCCAAGTGCTGCCAACTAGCGAGAGCTTTTGTATTTGTCGTATTTTAAGAAGCACTGAGTGCCGACGACTGCGGTCCAATTTTCATGTGTTTAGTGGAGCGGCAGCTCCTCAAGCCCGTGAAGAATGAGTCGTGCTTGTGGCTTTCATCCCATGGCACGTCGGGCCAAGGTTTTCGGAAAACGGTGACTGCCGCGTCGTAGCTGGTGCCCTTGTGTGAAACCTCTACAGAATCTCAGAAACCAAAGACGCTAAATTGGCACGATAATGTAATTAACGGACTTAGGTCATTTGCACCTAAGTGCGCTTTAAATAACCAATGCAAAATGTTCATTTCACCACACTCACGTTTATGGGGTGCCGTTCAGGCAACAATAATAGTCATTTCTGTTTATTGGTTGCTAAACTAATTAGCGTAATGGAATATTTATTGGTTTGCTGCCATAATTTGGTTTTGGTTCTATTTCGCAAATCTATTTGTTGGAAAACATATACTTTTTTTTTCTGTACATATGTTGTTTTTTTCATCTTGTATATTGGTTTATTAGCAAGTATTTGATGTTGATATCATTGATTTCATGTCTATTTATTGGTTGGCGTTAAATTTTTTCAGCATATATTTTTGTTTGTTTTCATATTTAATATATAGGTTTTTCCTTGTTTTGCTACTACGTATACTCGTTTAAAATGTCTTTTCTAATGGGTAATAACATATTATATACAGTAGTACATAACACAGTACATAACTATATACAGCATAAAAATTAATAAGAAACATTTGCACGCAGACATGCACACACACAGACCAATACACAGTACATGCCTGGAACTGGAAGCAGTATCACTGGTAGTTGTCACGGACTAAAATAGACCAGAAAAGGCGATTTAAAAAAATCTGGGCACTAATGTGATACACGTCAGGGTTTTGTATTTCAAAACCTACAGGTTTTTCATCATTTTATCTCTGCTTGCATCAGAGAGATCTGATCAAAAGGTAAAAAAATAAGCCGAGGGGGAAAGGCAGGATGAAAAAATAATCCACTGCATGTCCTTGAAAAGCGAGGGTGCAAAGCTATGTTTGCCACTTTGCCGTCTTCATCTGTTGGTTTCTCTCAAAGTGGTTTCTCTTTGTTGGTTTCTTCTCTTCCCTGGCCATGTGTTCCCATCTTCCCTATCACGGTGCTGTCAAGAAGCTTAAATCCAGCCAATCTCGTGCTCCCGATGCAGCTTTGTCCGGAGGGCTGATGCTAAAACCAGCCTCCAGATGTGTTGTAATTGACACATAATGTACTAAACGCATCTAATATTGGATATTGCAGTTTTTGCAGTCCTATTTCAGGTAGATATCTTGAGTATCTTAAATGCTTACATACTTGCTGAGGATTGCCAATTGAAAAAACCTCACACCGCTCTAATAATTGTTTATTTTTTGAGTAAAAAGATTTTAGTGTCACAACAGTAGTTACTTTTATTAAAAGCTAAGAGAATATCAGAATTTTCTAATAAAGAATTTTCTAATTTTTCATAATAAAATAATGCCCAATTAGTTTAGCAGTAATTTTTAGTTTACCATAAATTTTCCCACCAATTATTTGTGCGCCAATATCCCAATATCGTGATTGCTGTCTTATCTTTGTGAATGGTGAATGAACATTTTTTTCCCCAAAACTGGTGCTGTATCTATTACCTATAGCATTTGGTATGGTATTACATAAACTATGTTGCTGATTATCCGGGTGGCTGTGTGTTTTGTGTTGTACTATTACCTGTGTCTTTGCAGAGGGCTGCCCCGGACTGTGCAACGGCAATGGAAGGTGCACTCTGGGTAATAATGGCTGGTACTGCGTTTGTCAGCTGGGCTGGAGGGCAAATGGCTGTGACACATCCATGGAGACAACATGTAGTGATGGCAAGGACAACGACGGAGGTAATTACTGTTCAGAACCTGCTGTCATGTACCGCCATGAGCGAGATTGACCTGCAAGTCTACACCAATCAAACTGGATTTACATGATAGGATAGCCTTTTTTTTGTGGTAAATCACTATTGGAGGTTTGGACCTGTATCCATGTGATTCAAATCCCACTGTTTTTGTGTACCACCGAACAAGGTTGATATTGAGCTGTATAAATTGACAAAATGTATGCCACGTTATTGCAGGCCATGTAAATAGCTCTGGATGAAAGTGCTTGTAAGCAACTAAACATTTTTGCCTCGCGTGGTTGTTAACCTGAAGGATATGTGTGCACTGTTTTTGGAAAAAATGAGCCCTTACTGCGGTTTGAGGTGATGTACTGAATAAAAGCCAACTGGTGCCCTGCACAAACTGCATTCAATGGGAGAGCCTGGTGGTACGAAGCGATCATCAAATCACACAAAAGCTTCCCTTGTTCTCCGCATCTCCAGACCTCCTCCATTTGGCACTGAACCTCCAGATTTTCCCCCAATCACAGAAAAACAGCTGGATTTTGTGGCAGGGCCCATTATTAATGGATGGCCTGCTTATCAGATGATCTGAACACCATGCCAAGATGGAAAACTGGGTTTAGGGACAGGAATGGGTGGCAAGATTTTTAAATTATCCATCTAGATGGCAAGGTTAGAGAATCAAATGACCCAGTATAAGAAGGAAAGGAAAATAATGTGATATAAAGTGAAGTTAGTAAATGAAGGTCCTATGGAGATGTAGTGCCTTATGGCTGTCTGAAGCGATACTATTACCTGTGTGCTAGATTCTGAAAGTTCCTTCACGTGTTGTGTTCTGTGTTTGGCTCCACAACGGTTTGAGTTTGTTTGTTGGCTGTGTTTGTCCTGCATAGATGGATTAGTGGACTGCATGGACCCTGACTGCTGTCTGCAGGCCTCGTGTCATATCACCTCTTTGTGCGTGGGATCACCGGACCCCTTGGACATCATCCAGGAGACGCAGATTCCCTCCAGGCGCAGTAACTCGCAGTCCTTCTACGACCGAGTTCGCTTCCTCGTGGGCAGGGACAGCACGCACGTCGTCCCAGGAGCTGACCCGTTTGACGGCCGGTAAGTGGCCGCCCTCCAAGCCCGTGGCACTTTGTTTAAGAGAACGGCTTCCTGTATCCTAGCGCACTGGATTTAGATTTAACAGTTGTGTCCTTTGCTTACAGTCTGTATTTGTGAAGGAACTTTGGAGCAAGGCCATGCCATAAATCACATAGACACAGGTTACTTTGTGTTGGGGAAGATGGGCACAGCTGCACATCCTATGTACTGGCATGTAAAAGGGAATGGTCTGCTGGGGCACGGCAGGGTAAACTCATAGATTCGTTGCTCACTGTGTATTGAAATGTATATTACGAACTTACGAACGACTTGGAGGACACAGTGTGTACGAAATGGAAGCATGTGATGTTCTTCCATAAAACAGGGGTGCTATCACCCGCAGATCAGATTTTTTTCTCCGTCTTTTCATTTAATCTGCCCAGATTTGAAAGTTGAATTGTCCTGTTTTCATCTTTGCTTTTTGTTCATTTTCTTCCATGTTGGTTCCATTCTCTACATCAATCAGTTAAAACTGAGTAGATAACAAACAGACAAACAGTCTTTATGTTTTGTTGAGAATGAGAGAAAAGTTTATGCTGGAAAACAATCTAAAGGTTTCTTTTATCTGGAAATGTCTTTCATGGATTGATTTGAAATGTTTCCTTTTATAATGATGGAGGTATAATGTTCTGAGGAGGTCTTGGTCTCAGAGAACTCTATTCTATTTTTAGCTCTACGTGCTGTAGCTGATGTTGTGTCCTTCAAACAGAAAGCTATGTTTACAAGTACTTCAGGTACAATCTTTTCCACCCATCTAATTTGCTATACTTCACATTCCTGTGTTTTCATTGTGTGTAGGATGACAGCCTTTGCTTCTCGTTGACATGTGTCCTTCTGGAAATTGTGTGTCTTCACTGCTTATTCAGTGGCCTCTGGTTTTGACATCAAGGTCCTACCTGACTGACAAATAGCAATCTTTCTCCGCTTGCCTCCCTTATGAACCTGTTTGGCTTTCAGTTCCGCGTTTACATAAATTACTGTTCTCCATGATCCAACTTTCAAATTGGACAGTTACCAATTTGTTAATGCCAAGGTGGTAAATAAATACACTCAGCGTCCACGCTTGCGGAAGATAAACAGTGACAATGTTTTGGCAGAGCCATTATACATGTCATTTGATGCTCTGTCGAAATGTTTTCTGACATCCGCTCAAGGACTCTTTTTTTCAGAAGAGGACGGAAGTGAGCTATTTTCTGTCTCTCTCCAAAGAAAAGGCCTCATAAATAATTGAAGGCTGGATTGGTGCAGGCAAGCCTTAAAGTTAAAGGCCTCTGCTCACCCAGAAATGTATTATTTACTGCTGGTCTTCACTCATCACACACCTGAGCAGATTTGCAGTTACGATGAGAGGTTTTGCCCCAGATGAGTCCTTTGAAGCATGGATTATAGCTCGGATGCCTCTTTTGACACTTGGTCAACCCTTTATTGATCCCCCTTACCACTTCTTAAGCATGTCGGACTGCCGTTTGCCACAAAAAGTGTAGCATCTGAAAGCCTAATGCATAATACCAGGATCTTTCGCTGTGTCAATTGTCAAGGCACATCAGCAGCTACAGATTAATTTGCCAGCTTCACGTTTGTCATTAATTGTTAATATTAATATATATATATTTTTTTTTTTAAACCTATTCACTATTTCACTGTGGCATAAAATGCATTATTTTTAAAAGGCTAATCGTTCATTTGTCTGTTTATTACGTCCAAAATGTACTCGCAAAAGGCTTAATGTGTTTACCTGTTACCTCCTTGTCCTCTTCTGGTTGGAGTGCTGAGGACTGAGAGATGCCAATTAATTTTATTCCACTTAACAGACTGGGAATGGACGTGCCTACCTTTGATTTTCCACTGTTACTATGTTATATTAGTCCGGTCCACAGATAATTGCGCATTCTATTTCTGTTTATTCAAAACTATTTTATTTATTTATGACTCCTTAATTAGTTTCCATAGCAAGTAAAGGACTAACTTGAAATGACAGCCGGCCAAAAATTTACCAGTTATTTTAGGCAAGGTTTCATTAATTTGCCAGAAGTGTCCACTGCATTGGGCTGTGTCACGCTCGTCCATCTGGACAAATTCTGAGATACCCATGTGTTACTTTTTTGTTTTTCAATAATAGAAGAAAAGTTGAGGTTACTAGAGTATTTGTTCCAAGATAAAATGGAAATGAGTGTGTGATACTGCCACATTGGCTGAGACCAAATTAAAACTTCACTCACACTTAACATAATACAATATGGCCATCCATTCACACTATGCTGAAAGTATGAATTAAGAAACCCTTTTCTCATATAAAGATTATTTGGAACAACATTGTGTAGGATCTTTTTTATGTTGTTGACCAAAATGGTCCTATTTGTATTGGTTAATTCATATTTCAACATACACATTTTGGTTTCATTTTTACTATAAGGGATTTTTGTATCGTAAAATAATAAAAACAATCACCTAACTGGCTGAAAAACAACATTTGTATTGAGCCAGGTGTCATTAGCATACTGTGCGCCGGTAATGACAATGTCATGCTTGTAATGATATTTTCATTCAAATGTATCAATCACAAAGAAGAGGCAAAGCAGTGCCTTCTGCGCCTATCCGTGATCTGTAACCGTGATCTGTTGTGCTTCTGAACGATGAGTTTCCCCACGCCCTGTTAAGCATTGCTGGCCTGGTTAATGGCATCCACATGCGACACAAAAACGTCACCATTCAAAGCTCTTTCATATGGGAGAAATCTATTCAAAACCTGTTAAAAGAGTTCTAGTTTGGAGTATTACTGTCCTGTGCCTATATAT
>JAOVYW010007852.1:0-10549 GCA_025775045.1 Hiodon tergisus
TATTTCTGATTGAAATGTCAGTCAATTTTTTTTTTTAACAGCAAAATTGTTTACTTTGTTAACTTACAGGTCTACAAGAGGCTGTCCTCTATGATCACCTTTCCGACTGACTAATTATGCCTCTCTTTATCTAGCATTTACTTCAGGAACTCCAGAAAAACCTAGCAACAACTTTCATTACCCATTAGCCTCCCTCCATTGCCTTCTGGGGAATAAGTGAGCAAACATTCAGCTGCCTTAAACTCAAACACTCCAGCTCAGTAAAGGTGAGGCCAGTGAGAGCGCCAAGCCAATACGATATTCATTAACCTTTTCCATCATTAGCAATGCTTCACTTCATAGCTATGCTCACCACATGGTTTTACACAATATCTTCTTATTACTGGCAGGTGGATTCAAAGCCAAGTAACGAAGATAAGAAAGAATGAAACAATCATTGCAAGTATGCTAAACAAACTACTGAGCAGAGTTACATACATTTTAAGACCTAAACAGAATTAAGTACACTACAAAATCAAAGAATTCACGACAGTTAGTCCTTCTTACAACTGTTCATACATCTATTTTTTAAATATTGTAGAAATTTAAATGTCAGAATGTAGAACTTTAGTTGTGAATGCACTATCCAAGTAGTATAATAGCTAGAAGAAAATGCACTAGAACCATGTGCCTAGACCCGACCTCTTTCACATGGCACCAACACCCCTCTGTATTGTAAGAATACTATCAGCAACATCACCTTGATTTTAGTGTCCTCTCTTTGTACACCGAGGAACATGGCCACTCCAGGGAGCGACAACAGAATTATAGGGATATAATGAGGAACCCCAGAGGTTGAACACAAAATCTCACAGAGTTTCCTTTGTGCGGTTTATAAAGCCTCAGCAAATTTTTCGAATACGGTTGTGGGAGGCGGCTTGTAAAAAGCTTGCAGCAATAATGTCTACAAACTCTGTAGAACAACACTTCGGGTTCCGAACCCAGTCCCAGCGGTTGGTTCTGGTCCAGAATCGAGTCACACCTGAAAAAAAAATTGTAATACCAAGGTGCCTAATATGAATTTTATTTAAATTTGTTTAATTGCCTTGAATTATAGGCAAAGAACAGGGGAAGTGTTGATTGACTTATCATTGACATCCTACAATAATGTTATTTGAACGGTGAGTGACTGCCAGAGGTTTGCCGAAAGATTACATAATATCCTTTGAATTTAGAGTCAGTCTTTTGGAAACAAGACAGGGTATAAAACAAGTTATAACATTTTAGTGAGTATATGCAGTGATTAGCATAATTTGTTGGATCTAGATGTGTGAGCAGAGAATCCTAAAACCCTATTGATCGAATGAAGCCCAGAATCAATACCATGTAGCTGTCATAAAATGAGGGGAAAAAAACCCAAAAACGTCCAGTTTTCTGATTGAATTGTTTGCTTGATGCTCTTGCTGATATGTAGTAGGTATATGTAATAACTACAGGTTGCAACTTTAGGGCAATAACTATCAATAAATACTAGAGAGAAATGAGCATTCTATTGATTTAGGGTGGGGTGTATACATTGAATGCAGCTTTAAATAGCACATTGACCTTCTGTGTTAGATGATATGTATGTGTTCTGTCCGCTGGGTCACAAGGGTTCTATTTAAAAGCAGATGCTGTTATTAAAATAGTTATAGATAATACACTCTAGATATGGCCTTGTGACTGTTAATAGAGCTCTTGGTGACATAAGGTTTTAAGTTACTCATATGAGACCATTCCCGCTAAAATGATAGGTACTTTGTGTAAAACTGGACGAGATTCATTGGTTAGTCGGTTCTTTTGGACTGTGGACTGTTTTTTTGACACGATGCATTCAGACTTTTACATTTAGCCTTCCTCCACTAGTTACATTTCAATAGAATGAAGCAAAAGTCTGTAGACAACTGAATCCTGACACAAAGTAAAGATTCTATTGAGAGTGATTTTCAGGCCAGTTTTTGATTAATTCATCAATATTAATCTGAGATGGTCGATGTTGTCTCATACTCATCTATCAGACTGATAGAGACCATGAGGGGTTTCAGACAGGTGCCACAAAGCTGCACAGCAACAAAATCGCTTTTTGGTTTTCTTCTCTAACCTGATCCATCTGGTATGGACCTCACGAAGGTCGGCAGCATCTTGGCCGTGGCTGTGGGGTTGGTGTCCCGACCCAGTCCGTTCTCCAGCTCCCTCCTGAAGCGGGCCATGATGTCCAGGAGCGTCTCGTCCGAAAAACGCATGGCGTACAGGTACTTGTCGATCTGAGGAAAAACCCAATTATGACTTACAGTCAATAGGCAGAAGAAACATCTTCTCTAGCTTTCTAATCTTTTGGCTGGTTACTAAGATAAGGTGTCAGGACACCGTTACTACAATAGCTCTGTGTGGGGGTAACTGTAACAGTGTTTGGTTTTCTCTGGCTATATTGACGCGTGAACTGTCACTCAAATTTTTGGGAAACCCTACACTACGCAATAATAGAAAATCTATAATTTCGAACAGCTTCTATTTTAAGTGCAAATCCAATACAGGGGTTTCCTCTGTGTGTGTGTGAATGTGTGCAAAGTGACCCTTATCCTCGACTGCCTATAAGACATGTGCAGGATGGTAACAAATTTTTCCCTTAATCTTGACATTTACCAGCTCTGTATTATGTATGATTAGCATCCATGCATGAGATCTGAAACCAATGAATCTGCATTTGTTTTAGGTCAGACATTTCCTCATTAGATTGATTAATAAAGAAAAAAACGGATTGCATGTATACACTGTAATCACAATATCTTCATGAGTATAAAAAAGGGCTAAATAGTTGAAATACAGACTTGAAAATTTAATCTAATGACATGCAAAATTTGGTTTTCTACAGTATCTAAATAGTTTTTACAAATCAGATGATGTGACTCACTCCCTGAAGGTACAAAGAATAGCCATCATGCTCATTATGACTGTAAATGTTAACAACATCATAAACAAATTACAGGAAATTCTAAGGTATGAATCAACATCTGCCAGTCACCATATAGTTTGGGCAAGTTCTCATTCAGAACAGTAGAAAGACAATACCATAAACATGGGCTGATCTAGGTGTAGCTCATGCTTAAATTTAAGTCCTGTCTTAAAGCGATAGCAGTACGTTTAAAAAAATTCAGGACGTAACAAATGTCTATTACTTAGTTTCTCCTAAGTAATAAAGGGGAAAGGGGGTTTGTTTAATACTATGACATGTAATCCTATTTCCACTATTCATTTAAAAAGTTGCTTTTATGATACAATGCTATTTATACACCAGTTTTGTGTTGAGCATTGTCTTAGTTTAAGGACTAAATATAGTATTACGTACTACTTGAGGATCTGTCACACTGCCTTGTTGTCTGATTGGAGAAATGGTTGAGACGAGAATATTCCTCCACCTGAGTTGACTCTTCCACAAGGCACTCCGTTCAATCAATTTAATTTAATCTCTTGAACTAACGGTTGCAGTAAGAGTGTATCAATCATATCGGGGACAGGGAGCTGGGTTAGGGTTGGCTGGAGAAACCTAGGAACAGCTGGAGAAGCGCGAAATGGGACTAGTTTGTGCTGCGGCGTTGCTCCTCAACATTTGACACAAACTTTACAAAGATGACCATGTAGAGCAACGAGTTCTCAAAACCCCCACCCTCCACCCACTGTAGATATCGTTGTTGCTTTTATATGAGAAGAAAGCTGATGATGGTCACCTTTACAATTCTTACACCTCTTTGATCCCCCAGTAGCAACTGCGACACATCCTGACCTGCCCTGGATCTTAATCTGGCTACCGATTGTGACTAGCATGGCTTTTCAACTGCAAGACTAACACTTTGATTTGGTAATGTTTGCTGAATGCTGTGAACATTGTATTACTGTTTTCAGTAGTATTGCTCTTTTGATTCCTGGATTGGCTTTAACGCCCTGACGTTTTCTTATAATGTTTTCTGTAAGTTGATTGCAAACTTTGATTAATATTATCGATATGGGCTGAAAGAATGGAGCTATTTTACTACTACTCATTTGATATAGCATTGGACTTTCATCTAAGGATCCACTTTTAAGATGCATTATCTAATGTCTAAATTTACCGAAGAGGTAAGCATTTATTTTTAACTGAGCGTTTTTTAACTGAGCAATAAGGATAAAAACAATACAAATAAATATGGATATATACAGTTTAGTACTATAAATACATTGACACTTGATATTTACAGTGTCCAGATAAAACTTTTTTGAAAAATGTATCCAAAATTAGACTTTTGGTAGAAAATATATTACTGGGTTACTAGATAAACTTATGACTGAATACATAATTGTGTCAGGAAAATATCGTTGCCTTGAATGAATCCCGTTAAAGGGGTAATAAACAATTGATTTGTATCTACATGATGTAGATGTGGTGTATTTCTGCGCGTGTCTGTATGTGTGCCTGAAATAAAAGGAATTGCTTTTATTTCCGTTCTCCAGCTCCCTCCTGGAGCTGTCACGATATCGTTCAGTCATGATAAAGACATTTCATTTATCTATCAAAACGTGATATTATAGGCATCTTGGATTTCTTAAATCACACAAACTGCTGTCCTCAAATACCACTTCGTTTAAAAGTATTCTCAGAATCTGTAGGAGCTCGTACTCGGTTTTTTGTTTACCGGTGGTAGGCTGTTCTATTTTTACTTATTAATTTAAACAGTGAGTACTTTTGTGCTACAACGCTGTTTATATAGACTACATGTAAATATTGTTGCGCTGAGCAGCGTTTTACGGGTATATATAACGGGAAGTAATAGGGTTACTTCCCGTGATAAGAACTTACATAAATAATATATTTAAAGCGACATTACACGCGAGGCAGAAATTAACAGAGGTTTCATATTCCAGTTGGGCACCGTTTGCGTTCATGGACGTTTTTTTCCTGACCCTCAATTGGGGTAGAAAAGGCTAATAAAACACGTCACATACAGTTTTAAGGATGCAGAGTAAACTTTTTAAATATCGAGAAGACTTGCTACTACGGGTATCTCTCCTTTTACGAATAAGTGATATAACTGGCCATATTCATGTTTCTTAAATTGTCGCTTATCTTGTAACGCACTGTGCATCCTATCATTTCACCACGTTTCAAATATACGTTGCGCACAGCAAGACATGGTGTTATAATTAACTAGTAAAAATAAAACACACACACAGGTCAAGGGAACCTGTGACATATTATTGTGTATTTATGAACATGCTTACAGAGCATCTCCTGAATCGCCTTGCTTTTTTTCAGCTGCACAAAACATAAAACATTTGGTAAGAGTAATTCTCGTTAGAAGATTTTAGCATTCTGTTTTAGCATCTACTACTTTTCTTCACCCTGATCGTTAGCTTACATCCGCAGCTTTCACGTACTATTATGGTAATGAGTTCAAGAGTGGCTATAGGAGGGCCCAGAACGATCGGCAGGCGCTTCTCGGAGTTCGCATTCCGCTTTACCACAATGAAATGCTGAGGGTAGTTCTACCGGTTTGTCTGAGTGTGGGGCCGACGTGCGGAGACCGCAGGGGTGAAAATCGACACCAATCTCCCAAAGTCATGGGGATGTGAGAGGCTCACGCTTCCCAACACAACATGTACATAAAAAAATAAACGAACCATTTCTACAGGCAGCTGCCTGGACGGCCACATCCTGATTTCAAGGACATTGCAGCAGTGGCGAAGAGCTCAATTTGACGATGCCTTAACCTGCAGCACAAATCCTGCCTTATTATATTTTATAATCAGTGTAGGTCTGAGGGTGTTAGGGAAACAACGTCTCTTTGCTTCCTGACTCTGGTAGCCCACTACCAATGAACAGAAAGCCCACCTGTTGTAGTACATTTTCACTGGTTTCCCTGTGAAAAAAACCCTGTTCGGTATTTTGACGGGAGAACTCACCTTCTTAACCTGGTCATCCTTCAGCTCGGTGAAGTAATAGGCCAAAAGCTGTGCCGCTATCATCCTCTCAGACCAATGTGGCTAGACAGCAACAGGAAAAAAGGCGAGGGGGAGAAAGCCTAAAATCTTCCTGGCAGCGAATCACTTTTTATAGCTGGAGTGGAAAAATCAGCCCCTGGCTTACCCTTCTTGCCTTTCCCTGTTCCGCTTGGCTTGCTGGACAATACTTAAAAAGGATCTAACATGCATAGGGCACCCCACACGAAACAATACAGAGGCCCACTCCTTCTACCCAGTAGATTGTTCAGACTAGCTTGTAGTTAGCTTGTATGCATGGGATGCAGCAGGGGCTGGGATGGTGTTTAGTTTAGGTCCTGCCCACTTCCTGCTCACTGATTGGCTGAGACTGGAGCTGTCTGCAAGGCAGAGCAGAGCTGTCAGGCACCTCCTGAATGTCTTTCTAGTAAAAGGTAGAGCATGGAGGGAAGGAGGGAGGGGGGGTGGGTGCAGGGAGGAGGAACAGGGGAAGGGAGGGGGTTACCCGGTCTTTACCACGGTAAAGAGGCAAGCAGCACGTACGGCACGTCGCTGCGGTGCTCTGCTTCCGTGATGGGTCTGATCGCACGTCACGACTGCCCCGTGGGCTGCGTCGGCTTATTTCAGGCTCCGCTACCACAGAGAAACTGGGGGACATGGGCTACGAGGGCTGCTGTGGATGAGCAGTGTGCTAATATAAAAAAAACCCCACTGGTGCATCCTCCTGTGATGTAGCAATGCTACGTCAGCTATGACCTTGACAAGGTCATCACATCAACCCTCGTCAATAATTCAACACGCCTGAAAAAATGGTTAATCTCTGTATTTTACTGCTTTTCCCCCCCAGCAATTCATACAATTTGATCATTACTGGAGCAGTTTAAGATAAATTCCTTTCTAAGGGATCATCATCAGTATTACTCCCGAAATTCTAACCTGTTAAGAGTAACATTACGTTAGCCATTTTTTGGCCATCTAATTTATTTATTTTTTAATTTGGTTTTGTTTTAGAAAAAGAAAGACACTCTGTTGAGAGGCGGATTCCACTGGGTGGTAATGGGTTAAACGTGGTACCTCCTCTCTGCCTCTCTCCTACACTGAGCCTCACATGATGTCACTGCACGTGCCCAGACTCCCGGGTGAGCAGATGACACGTCTCTGACGTTTGTTCAACTCAAGGAAACAAGCTCCTCCTCTCCAACCCCACCCCCGCCTCTCTCCTTCCCCCACTGCCTGCAGCGCGTGAGCACCGCTGGCGAAGTGAAGGGCTTACGGACATTGTTGTGGCCAGCTGGGCCGGCCGCCTCCCCGCTCTCTTTGTGAGCCGAAGTAGAAAGATCTTTGATTTCTGTTTCTCTCCTCCTGTCTGTCGTTCTCTGGCCTCAAATTAAATCCTGTGACCCCACAGGGCATAACCGAGACATTCGGGCTATTATGAACAAAAGCCACTGAAGCACTGGGGGAAGAGAGAGAGATGTGGCCCGGCAGGGGTGGGGGGATGAGAGAACGCACAGTGTAGTGCATCACTGCTTGCCTCAGGTCACCCCTAGTGTGGCTGGGAGATGCTGGACAATCCTGCATTGAGTCAGCTCTTTTGCGTCCAGCATTTGCACAAGTCCAATGCATCCCGCAAGCAGCAATCATGTTTGCATTTACACACAAAGTATCAATACTTCCACAACATGCCAATATGGGCAACCTGACTCTTTATTGATGGCATGAGTACTCCATTTTCCACAAGGATCACATGTTGATCCTGCCGAAATGTTCACCACATTTGTATGCTCCAGTACTTGATTTCATCCTTTATATAAACAGTCTGAGTGCTGGTGCCAGCGAAAATGCCTCAGGATCATTTTTGGGAGAAACAAATATCACGGGCACCCCACGCACATGTGCACGCGTCAGCATGCACAGAGCGTTTGCAGAGGCTCTGAACTATGACCCCTCCGAGGAAATGGACGACACTACACAATAAAAACTCATCCTACAGGCGGTATCATTTCCTGTCAGCTTTACTAACATAAGAAATGTTTGCAGAGTTGATTACAGGCGGTAAAAGTGGAGATGTTTGTTCAGAGTGTTGCAGCGGGCTCTCTCGGGTGTCACATAATATGATTTGAACATTCATTCGAACGTAGATTTATTGCAAACTGAAATGTACAATTCGCAGATCTGTTAAAATATGAGGGGACGTGCAGCCAGTGACATTAAGGAAATATAAATATGTTAAACAGCGCTTATACCTGAGAAGAGCTGGTGTGGGCTCTCAGGGTCATGTGCTATGGAAACAACACAGCTGCAGCAGGGATATGGAAATATCTTTTGAGAAAACATTTGGGGTGTGTCATAGCAAACAAATTAACAAGAGACTGGAGGCATTCTTTCGATTTTTTCAAACATTTTTTATTTTGTTTTTGAAGGGGCTTCTAGGTTAGCTCAATTGAACACAGAGGAAATTTTAAATGTATCTCTGCTCTACACACGATTCTCTCTAAACATTCCCTTAAAAAACTAGTTTATTTACAGATTAGATCATAAAACTCATGAAATTGTTTCATTCAGGGAAACCATGAGGAGATTTCCAGCCTACTAAAACACGTGTAATCCGGCATGTACATACTGCCCTTCAGGAATAACGTTGCTCAGGGAGAGAGAGAGAGAGAGAGAGAGAGAGAGAGAGAGAGAGAGAGAGAGAGAGAGAGAGAGAGAGAGAGAGAGAGAGAGACACACACAGGGGTGCTGCGATGTCCTTAGCTGTAACCTTGTCAAGGTCACATCAGAATGATCATCAATAGTTTCTGTGACAAACTGGGTTCCATGTGTCATCCATGTGGGTTTGTTTGAGAGTACAAAATGTATTTTACATGCAACACCTGAGGTCTTCATTAAGCTTGAAGGCCTAGGAGCTCCAGCCCATTGGCCTATAAAAACCCTGTCACTCTCCTTCGTCTTGGGCAGAAAACTTTCCTTCTTGCCCTAAATTATTGACATGTAGGCCTAAGTGAATCCTGAGGACAGATGTCTCCCTATGAAGGGTAACCCTCTTCTTTTTTTTTAAGTGCAGTTCAGTCTCTCCCCCTCTCTCCCACCCCCAGCTGCTAGGCTACAGTTCTGCACGCAATGTCACCGCATACGCTCAGATTCTCGGCTGACCAGATGACGCACTCCGGGAGACCAGCCCCCTTCCCCACTCCTCTCGTAAGACGTGCGTGATCATGTGAATAGGTGGGATGGGTGCTCAGCTGCGGAGGGATCCCAGGATAAATGCTCTGTCCAGCCAGCGGTGTATCAGCTCTTTTACATTGCAGCATGGAGACAACTTGAACACAAATTGCAATCATGGACGGGCTCACAGAATCATCATTACAGCTGGAACAAAGGCAGCCATTATTTTTCATTGACAACATGAACCCAGTTTGTCTTACCAAAAAAGTGGTATTTCTTTATTTTATACAGGGCAGGTGTGTAGCGTGATTTGAAATGTTGATATGTTGATATCTTTGAAATGTTCATAATATGTTTACGTGTTACGCACATCATATTATTGATTAATATTGATGAATAAATCCTCTTAGAGACACAGCGGGTGCTAATGTAAGGGCCCAGCTTCACAGGCACACAACCCACACTCCACAATTATAATTTCCTCATAGAGCTGAACTCTCTGGAGTCCCCTCCAAATTAACTGAGAACAGTAAATGTTTTGGAGCTGAATCAATAGGGGTAATTTCTTGTCATTTCCTGTCTGCCATATTGTAACAAGAAGTTTGCATAGCAGATTACAGGGAGTGGATGTTCATATGCTCATACAAAGGGGTGTGACAAATCTCCAGGCGCAGAGAAAATCATCATTAAGCCTAAAGAAAAGTTAGCAAGGGAGCCATTTACTTCCAATGCCATACAAAAAATGGAAAAACAGAAACATAAGGTATCAAGACACTGCAGCACTATGCACCAAGATGGCCTTGAATATACTGGTAAAACTTGTGGTGGGAAGGTGTCCACCAGTGCACACTGGAGTGCACTCAACATACCCTCTTGTCTTCCTCCATACAAAATAATCACATCAGCATAAGCTGTTAAGTCTAAACTCATTATCATCGCTTGCTTTCCTGAACCACGTGTGAAGGAGCAAAAGTGTTCCTGATGTATTTCAAATATGGCGCATAAGTACAGTGTGATTTTAAAAAAAACTGAACGCAGAGTAGCCAGAGTGGAAGGTCACAAACAGTATATCATTCAAGATAACAGAAGGAGACAAACGTGATAATTGTGGTCATTCATTTTCAGTATAAACTGTAGCATGGTGACAGAGCCTATGGAATTAAATATACAATCAAGGTAGCAGAATAGTAGCTTTATGTCTGAGAGCCAATTATAAGGGTGTCATCGTGTTTGCAATATGCATTAGTTGTCAGAGGAATTTCTCGATTTCTATTGCTGAACTAGAGGCAGTTTGGTAGCTACCGTGTCGTTCTGTAATAAACCTGGGTTGGGCATGAAAGGGCAAGGAAAAGAAAAGCCCCTATGTTTTTCACCAAATACACAAATATATGAG